>CATIWR010042408.1:0-40067 GCA_949677035.1 Omphalea diandra
TTACAACTTGTGTTTTAAGACTCACATAAAAAACATCTCTTTAGTGTTTTCCCAAATGCTCACACAAAACCTATTACAAAAGTTTTGACAACTAAACTAACTCTCAAACCTAATTACAATAGTGTTTAACGCTTACACCCAACAATATTAACTCACTTACAAAGAATAAAAGGTTGAGAAACAAAATTTCAAGAGTTTGGCTATATTCAATGATATCATCTTGCATTTATATCTGTTTGGTGAAGTATTTATAGGCAATAACGACCACAGAGATGTTACTAATGAACTATGTCTAAATCTCTAGGACAAGGTAGACAAATTATGCATTAAATGTCTGTCAGACTGATTTTGTTGTCGTGACTGATAAGTCGTGATCGCAATTTTTCATCTTGCGCCAAAAACTTTGAAATCGCGGTAGAGAACCCCTTTTGTATCTAACGGTTAATCCACATGACATGATGTTATTGGTCTTCCAGAATCAACCAACCAAAAGTCGCGGTCGAGATTTAATTTCCTCTTGGGATGACTAAGACAACAAATTCTTTTGTTTAATGAGGAGAGAATGATTCAACAAGTCATGGTCAAGAAGGATATTTCACCCTCGTGAATTTTGATATGCCAACATTTTCTTGGACACTTGATAGACTTTTGTTGTGGATTCATCTCCCTCCAAGCGACTACAAAAGTTGCGATTTCGATTGCCAATGCGATGACACCGCGAATTCATCTGTCTGATTATGATGTCTTTCTAAGCAAGGTCGCGACTGCTATTTCCTCCGCAAATTAGACTGATTCAAGTCTATCCTTTTCTTTTGCAATGTTGCGATAGCAAATTATAAGTTTTGACTGCGAATTAGATGTCCTTTCACAAAATTTGAGATTTAGACTTTCATCCAACTTCTAATGAAAATCTATCTTCAAAATTGCAAAATCAACATTTAAAAATAACAATAGAACTTCTCAATCTACATTGTCAAGATTAAAAAAGACCTTTAAACTAGATTTGACCAACCTAATCCAACATAATCATATTACAAAATGCATGGATTCACAACCAATATATATTATTAATTATAGTCTCATAATTAGTTTTAAACTATTGCTTGCAATTATCAAATAATTATATATAATATAGTCATGTGTTATTATTTTGTATTATATTATAGAAAATTATTATATAAAAAAATATTTTTAAATAGGAAATTAGAAAGCTCAACTACCATAATAAAAAATTTTTTCAAATTATAAACTAAAAAGTAAAAATTATAAATAGGAAGTCAATATCATATCAAAAATATTTTAAACAAAAAATTAGAAAAACTTAAAAAGTAAAATTTTTGAACAAAATGTCATAACATTCAGAATAGAAAATTTTAAAAAAAATACTAAAAATTGAAAATTCTAAACTACTATTAAACAAAAAATTAGAAATTAAAAAGTAAAAATTATGAATACGAAGGTAAGATTCAAATTAATTTTATTGATAAAAAAAATTTCAAGTATATAATAGAAAATGAAAATATAATAAATTGTCAAAAATTATTTCATTCAAATTTAATAAATTTTTTCTTAAAATTATATCATATAAAATTAAAAATATAAATTAATAGATAATTTTTTACTATAATAATTTCACATATGTATATATAGTTTGCAATTATCTATTAATTTTATTTTTAGATATGAAATATTTAATATTATTTATTTGATTGATTTTTAAATATTTTTTATTTAAATTTAATAATTTTTTTAAAAATTATATCATATAAAATTTAAAATATAAATTAATAAATAATTATTTATTATAATTTATTTTGTGCATAATTATAAATTTAAAAAATTTATTATATTTACTTAACAATAATTTTTTTATAAAATAATAATTAAATTTTAATTATTATTTGTATATTACTTTTAATTAATTATTTAATAAAAATAAAATATTAAATTTTTTAATATAATTATATTAGACAATAAGCGGGCCACGATTAGTTTGTAATTACACTTTGACAAGTGAAGACAACTGCATACGTCTAATTGATTCACCTTTTTCTTCTTTTGGGCTTTCTTGTCATTAGGAAAAGATGACAGCCCTGGAACTCTTAGTTGCCTGCTGCATAAATTGCACAGGGACAGTACCGGGGGAGAGAAGGCAATCTGTGGTACTATACTGTACTAAGCTGACAAAATATGACTTCTTGGAAACTATTTTTCTTCTCATACATGATTGCTTTGTTCTTGATGTTCTTCATATCTTCATCTTCTGTTGCGTCTGACTCTGCGGATATGGATGGTATGAAGGATTCTTCTTCCTCAACCGTGAATGTGAATCTCTCAGTCTACTATGAGACTCTAAGCCCATCTTGTGCAAGTTTCATCATCAGGAATCTCATGATTATATTCAACAATGGTCTCATAGACATCATCAATCTCAGGATGGTACCTTGGGGTAATTCTCATGTCAACAGAGTGAACAAGACCATGGTTTGTGAGGTTTGCCTTCATCTTCTCCATCTTCATCTGTTTCTTCATTAGTAGTCATGCATTTTCATCTGGGATGCATTCATTTGAGCATAGGAAGACTATTTAGATTTATATAATTCTTTAAGGTTACAATCTTGAGAAGGGTTCAACGGGTTAATAAGTGAAGACTGTGAAACTAGTTGGCCGTACCATGGCTGGAAAAAATCCTGTACAGATTTACAATGACAGGTTTAGCTGACAGACATTTTTTTAGCTCTTGAATAGCCATAAGCTTCAGGAGCCTAAATTTCCAATCTGGGTATCCTGGAAAATGAAGCTTCACTTTGGTATTTCTTTCCTCTTTCTTCTTCCATAACCTAACAGCCATGTAGACAACTTCAGAACCACGAAACCGGACTTCATTGGTTCAGTCTGCGTAATTCCGGGGACTTTTAACGCTGTAAAGAATCAATTAATCAAATAGCAGGGTCCATTTTCTCCTTTCAATTGATTTAGTTTGTCACCTTGTTCCTTTCAAAATTGAAAGAATATAAAGGAGTAAACAGTGTGTATCCTGTATTAGCTATGATTTATTAAGCTTTCAAAAGTGGTTTATGCCTCCATAGACATTTTTCATCAAATGGCAACAAATAATTCATTACCAGAATACACCGACAGCATCATAAATTTCTGCGATTATTTTTAGAAGATTTGATCAATTATGTGATCGTAATTATGCCAAATTTTGCAGAATGGTATTGATGAATGCGAGTTGAATAAAATACAAGCATGTGCCATCAATGTCTGGCATGATGTGGTAGGACCTGCTTAATGTTCTTTTCTTCAATACCTGAAATTCTTATGTATATGACCCCAGCAATTTATTAACATTTCCACCAAAGTACAATTGTCATTGAGGGAGTGCAAAATATTTAAATAGGTAACTCTGAATCTAATGCAGAACAAATTTTATGCGTTTATTTATTGCATTGAGTTCCTAGTCCTTGAGGGAAGGCACCAGAATTGGCACGCTTGTTTCAGTTCATTGGGCTTGCCTCCAGAACCTGTTTTGGACTGCTATAAAAATGGCACTGGAACAAAGGTTAGTTCGTTTTTTTGTTTTCATTTATACATGAAGGGGTTCCTAGGCTTTATCGGTATGTTCTTCCTCTGAATTAGTTCAAGTAAAATTTATTTGCACCAAGCAAAAAGGCAGCATTCAGCAGCAGCAATGATAATGTAGTGCTAACAGCATAATAATTCTGAATCATGAATTGTATCAATTTTTGTTGCTTTTTATTAACATTGACTGAATATATACAGCTTGAATTTGTACTTGGTTATCAGACTGCACACCTTAATCCTCCTCACGCATTTGTGCCATGGGTAGTTGTGAACAATCGATCACTTGGACATGTTAGTTCCTAAAATTTCAGTCTCTTTCCTCCTTTTATGTCCAAGGTAACAGCACCACTGATTTGAATGAAATGCAGGACTATGCAAATTTTACAAGGTATATATGCAATGCATACAAAGGGAGTGCTGTCCCTAGTGCCTGCAAATTGCCTACAGCAAACATGAGTGCTGAATCAGCACATAGAAGGGAAGAAGTTAAGAAACTCTTACAACTTTGAGGGGTGATCTTGCTTTTGGACTATTTCAGTGATTGCTTTTGGGCTAAAATCTTAAGTAATAGTATTGGGCTTCTCTTTGGACCATTTTCATTTGGTATCCTGAAGTTGTTCTTTGGTTAGGAGTTGCACCATAAATTTTCTCCAATCCTATCTGTGTATTGAGCAATGGTGGAGGCAGCTATCTTCCCCTGTTTAGAAACTCAACTTTTAAAATAATATAATTCAATTTTTTAACTTCAAAAATAAATGACTTTAAAAGAAATAAAATTCAATTCTCTCGTTGTTTAATTGAATTTTATCATTTTAAAATTTTCTGAACAAATTTTTTTTTTATTGTTAATCAAATTCAATTGAATTGATAATAGAATTCAATTAAATTCTTGCATATGATTTATTTTAAGTAGTGTAACTTCATAGCTTCATCGTTGATAGGCAAATTTTAGTAGTCAATTCTTGCCTTTCCTGCATGTATGTGTTTTTGTTGTCAATTTTAGTTTATAAAAAGTTGAATGATCAAATTAGTATTATGAGCTGTACAATAAAAATAATTCACTTTTTCTATTAAATATCTTAAAATTAAGGAGAATTCAATCCAAAATCTTCTTTACAAGAGTATCTGTACGTGCCTGCCTATGTGTTTTTGAGCTAACACTGAAGGCAGCTCTCTTCAAGTGTTCATAATCGACTGCTGCCCTCCCTCTCTACCAACTGAACTCGTAAATCCATCAAGTATAAGCACTACCCAAGAAAAATTATAAAATTATCTAATAGATTTCACACACACTCGCGTATGTGTGTGTGTATATATATATAGCACTACGGTTGCTCAAAATATCAAACTCACTACAATAGTTGGGAGTAGAAGTGTGCAAACAGTTGGTTCGGTTTTTTTATTAAAATTAGTTAAATTGAATTTTTTATTTTTTTAACTAAACTGAACTTTTTGAAAAAATCGATTTAATCAAACCTTACAAATATATAAATCGAATCAAACTAAACGTATAAAATTTTGATTCAATTTAATGAAATTACATATATTTTAAATTTAGTTCGATTCATATTGATTTGATTTAATAATAATTTCAATTTTTTTATAAAAAAATGAATCAAAACTGAAAATCAAACTGAACTTATTTTTATTGAACAACCGAATCGATCGAATTAAATCGATTTGATTAATTTTTTCTATATAGTCCGGTTTTTGCTCTCCCCTACTTATTGTGCAGCTATCACCAACATTTACATAACAATTTTGGAAGCCGTTTTCTCATATATAATAAATCAGATGCTACAGTCAAACAACAAGGTAAGTTGATAATTGAAGGAAGCTCATTCTTATCTTTGTTGGGTTTGTTAAGATAAAAAAGAATTTGAGGGAGAACCCAACAAAAACCAAGTTATGCGTACGACATGACTAGGTGTACAGGTTCCATTTTGCGTTCTTATTTCCCACATCGGCTAAAAAAGGTGCAAGAAGTCAGCTAGCGCCCTATAAAATGATAAGTGCGAAACTGGAGAAATCCAAGCAGCCGCGCGTTGAGCACAGATCGAACTATTCTTTCGCCTTTTACTAAAGAATACCGTGTGCTCGTCGCAGATAGCGGCATACTCCTATTTTTGGAGGGTTCTCATCCTTGGGAAGAGGGCCCACACCAACTCTAGTTCAACTTTTTATACGAGGTAGGCTGTATTTTTCTGGCGTTGGGATTTCAACAACAAAAATTTCTTTCTTATCGGTGAAGCTTGTTGATGAAATGAATTCATCTGGCTGATCAAATGATCACTTGCTCATCAGAGGAGAAGATGTCTTCTCTGTTTCTCTATTTTGCTGCTATAGTTAATTAGGACTGGAATCTTTTTCTTAAGCACTGCTCTGAAAATGGTACCTTTAACATATTGTCCTCTTCTTAAATGCATTGTACAATTCACCTGCTTACTTGATATAGCAACTTGTGACATCATAGATCATCCCTTTACCATATTAAAGGTTCCTATAAATTCAGATTTGATGTAAGTTGCATGATTCCTGACTAATGAAGCCAGACCACATTTTTTATCTTTAATAAGCAGTTGATATTATGAGCAGAAATGATTCCAGATAGCAGCATTATTGAGGCTAGTTCATATCTGTTAGAGCTTAATCCTTTTCTGGTTATTGTATCACGTAAATTATTAGATATACATATGGTACTTCAGTAGCAGCAGTCGCAAGGTAATTGAAAACTTGAAAGGGTTTCCAAAGTTTATTCTATATTGGGATACACCAACATTTTTAAACACGTACTAGAGTGTCTTTAGTTTAGCGGTACCAGAGTGTCTTTAAAGACTCAAATAACCCAAAACAAAGAAGTTGTAATTTTTGTCACTGGGTTTGTTAGTAGAGCAGCAGATTGGGAATTCATATATAGGTAACCTTCACATTATCAGTGATTTTGTGTTTCCTTGAAAATTTTAATGAGAGGACAAGATGTGGTAGCATCCACATGTCAACAGGAGTGCAGATGGTTAATTGACCCAAATTTCCTTCGGAATTGTTTGTACAGAAGTGATTTGTGAATGAATCAAATTATATTCAATAATTGACACCACCATTTTCAATTTTTTTTTCCCTGATACAATTGTTTATGTTTGTTTATCCCAGTAAGTAGAATGCAATTTTCCTGCATTAATACCTAATTATCTCTAGGATTGTACAGTTTGCTCCAAACTTTTTTTCTCTTATTAAGTTATAGTAAAAGAGATTTATATGAGAATCAAGTAGGAAATAAACTATGTAACGTAATAAATGAAAGAACCATAAAAAGGAACTTAGTATCAAAAGCAGTATATTGTTGTCAATATAATAACAGTTGGAAAAAGAAGAGGGTATTGGGTAAAATTCATTTGTAAAAGCTAGCCTAAAGAAGAGGGTGTCCAACCCATATATATAATATAACAGCAAGTAATTTAGTGATGTGTGATAAATACAACTTCTAACACTAATTAGGTAAAGTCTTAGTAGAAATGTCTTCTCATCAAATTCTATATTCCTTCATTGTCCTCACTTCTTTGCCTTCCATCTCAATCTTCTTCCAGACACTATTACCAAGGTTCCGTCCACTGATATCGAGTACAGTGACAGTTAATGTGTCCATCTCTTATGAAACACTGTATCCAGGCTCTGCAGGCTACCTTGTCAATGTGCTAGATAAGGTCCTCTTGTTGGAAGATCTCATCAACGTAGACAACCTCAGGATGGTTCCTTGGGGGCAATTCTCGCATTGTTGAACCATATAGTACATTCATTTGCCAGGTTCTTCTTCACCTTCATCACATTCATCATCATCATCTTGTTTTAATTTTCTTTATGCTAAAAATCACACAGAAAATACTAAATTGCGCAGCATGGTCCAGATGAATGCTACTTGAATACTATACATGCCTGAGCATCAAGGTTTATGCAGATTTGGTAAATAATGTTTCTTACATCCCATCAATACTGGATCCAGCCTATCTAATAATCTGCTCAAATGTATGTAGTATGATATTTTTTTCTTTCGTTTGGTGTGCGGAGAAGAAAATTTTAAAGCAAGAGCCTGTTATGAATAAAGCAGCTTTGTGGAAATCTTGCTCTAAAGCATTTGATTTAGATCCAAAACCTATCGAGGATTGCTCTAGAGGTGGAGAAGGTAAGTTTAAACAGTGCCTCATTACCTTTGTATTTTAGTTGCAGTCTGCTTGAGTTCATAATTATGGTTGAACAAATGATTTTGAATGCATGTGCAGCTGGAGATTGGACATGCTAATGAAACCAATGTCTAGTACCGCCAAACGCAACAAATATGTGGCGTGGGTTGCAGTGAATAAAGATCACACTGATGTTAGTTCCAGAAATCTGATATAGAATTATGTATAAAGATTAGTACTTTGGTTTTCTCAAAAAAAAAAAAAAAAAGATTAGTACTTTGGATTTATATCAAACATTTGATAAGGCCTTCATTTATCATTATGTCAAACATTTGATGAGGCTTTCATTCATCATTATGATTATCGGATAATATTAAAGATGGATAATTTAATTTACAGAAAAAAAACATTCCCACAATTAATCTCCATTTGTTTCATGGAAACATTTTCCATTTTCTGCATTTTCCTGTGTAGTGTATCTAGAAAAATTAATAAATGGAAAATATTTTTTTAGTCAAAGAGTGTTTTCCTCTATTTAGTACATCTAGAAACATTAGTAAACAAAAAATATTTTTTTGGTTAATGGAAAAACTAAATTATTTTTTTTAAAAAATGACTTTCCATTTTGAAAATAAAAAATCATTTTTCAAACTTTAAAAACTCATTCAAATAAAAAAAAAATTATATAAACACATGTATTTATTATTATTAATTATCATTGACTATCAATACCAATCACCGATTATTGTCGACCAACAGTGATCGTAGGTGAGACTTATAAAAAATTTCATTTTTAATATATTTTTTCTTATATTAAATAATAAATATTATAAATATAAAATATTTTGTCTAAATTTGTTTATACTCTTATAAATCAAAAGAAAATTAATAATTTTTTATAATGTGTTTCAAACACCAAAAAAATATTACTCATAAAATAATTTTTTTATAAAATATTTTCTTCATAAAATGCCTTTCACAAATAAATTATTTTTCATGAAAAAAACAGAGTAAGCAAAAGAAATGTTGCGTAGTCTGCCTATCGAGGCTCAAGAGGTACACAATGCAGTTAATTTTAAAACAGGACCCGTATCTTCATCTCATTCTTTAGCAGCCAACACTATTGCTACTGAACCAGCTCCTCGTAACTCTCAGAAAGCTCTCATCCATTCTAAGAAACTTGCCCTGTATAATGAATCTCTATCCATATTGCAAAGTACTTCATGGCATGGCCCTCAGGCAAAGGCTGTGAAGACCATCCTGAATCGAATTTAGTGCCCAGGACACAGCTGTTCCCTAACCTAACACGACCTTTGGCACAAGTGGGCACTGGACAGGAGTTCATGGGGCTTTAGGATTACACCAGAAAAAACAATGAAACCTTCAGCATGCTTTATGCTGTCCTGCATCATCTCCTGCGAGGTTAAACTACAAGACCAGCAATCATCACATTGCTTTCAATTCTGTGGATGCCACACTTTGACAGCGGGATTTCTCCAGCGGAATTGAAAGCAATGTGATGATTGCTGGTCTTGTAGTTTAACCTCGACAGCGGGATTTCTCCAGCGGGTACACCTGGCTAGAACAGATGCAATTATAACTCTCTTACTACAAATGAAAGCTAAATGTATATTGCCATTCACACTTTCATTACGATAGAGCAGCCACCATTGCAATAATCAAAAGTTAAACACCTATGGATCAATTTTTAGCCATTGAATAAAAAGCTAGATGACTAACACTTTATTAGACATCTATTGAATTTCGTAGAACTGCTTCCAGAATAATTTTGTCAGCAGCATTTCAGTGATATTAAGACTGACCAAAAATATAAAGGGGAAAACGCTTTCTGAACCTTGTTAAGCCACTGCACGACACATAAGCAAACAAGCCACAACATACCCCATATGTTACCAGCACTTCCCTCATAAATAATAACAAACATTCACACCTGTTACAAAAACATTGACACTGATACAACAGCTTAACATATAATCAACCAATCATTTATGCCAGCTGAATGGAACAATACAGACCAACTATCGCAGATTTATCATCTTCCAAATGCTCTGGCATGTTTCATAGGCAGTCATGTTTGTTGGGTCAAATTCAAACTTCTCAACCATCTTTTTTTCTCTATCCACAATATCTGAGGGACTCATATTAAGGACACCCATTTTCCCAAACCAGAATAAAGGCAGTCCACACACTGAAAACAGAAACATGTAACTGATTGCATAACAAGGATACGACCTGAGATTTTGGAGTGACTATCCAAGTTAGGAATGATATTAGTGACAGAAGCATACATTGAAAGCTTCCTCCTGCAAGATGAAAGAAACATGCTTCATTTTCTGATCCACTGGAACTGAGCCAAACAAATAGAACGATATCAATTGCTCATGGTGGATAAATATCATCAAATGAAACTATAATGCCAGCCCATAAGTAGGCACTCAGTAATAACATGAAAACACAATTCATTGTATTCAATCTGCAGAACATCAAATGTTATGTGCAGCTACTAGTATAACAATCAGGCTTAGTCCTTTTCATCAAATTTAAATGAGACCAGCTCTACACAACACAAATACATGTTATTACTACCTCCTGATTAGAGTACGAAGTCATGGACAAAGAAAGGCATAAAAGATAAAGCCTAACAAATATTGTATACTTACTGTGCCCTCAGCTCTTCTCGCTCAAGTTTCTTCAGAATTTGCTTTTGCTCATTGATAGAAATCCTTTGATGTTCAAGATCCCTGATCTCATTGTTAATGACTGTGTTCATGAACAAAACAAATACCAATCAATGCCACTACATTACATAAGGAATCTCAATAACTAAATAACTAGGATCAACTATATACTTATCTGAGCTCCTCCGTAAGAAAATGTTCTTGTTCACGTTCTGCTTCCAATTCCTTCTGAAGAAGATACATTTCGGCATCTGTAGGAACTTCAAGTTTTGCCTTCTCTGTTTTCTGTTTGCATTCATCTATCATTCTTTGATAATCTGCGTGATATAAGAACATGTCAATTGCATGAAAAAGAAATTCGAAAAAAAAAAGGAGAAGAGAAGAGAAGAATTGAACGAATCATAGCAAGAAGAAAGATTTCAGCGTTGTGTAACAAACAAAAGACAGAAACAGTCTTATTCAAGCTTGTCCAGATCCTATATGTACCATGGCAAAAATTTCAGTCACAAGGTTCAGAATTTTATCCAGAATCATTTCAAATTAGCTAATAATCATGGAATGCTATGTTCAAACTCAACTTAGCACAAGGAAAAATCTCTCCCAATATGATGCTGACTCAAACAATCGTCCATACATTTATTTGACGCCAAATAAGAATATTGTTTAAAACCCCTGTCTAGAAACAATAAAAATCCTATGGACAAAGATGCACAACTAAATATTGACCAAAATCTCAATAATAAAAAAAAATTTCAAAATCTTAGCCACAAATACCTTAAGTATTAGATTCATCAGTCCTTCCCACTAAAACCCAGATCGTAAAAAGAAATGAAATTTCGCAAATGTACATAAAAATTAAACAAAAAAGGGTTTAATCTAGACAAGAAATCATGAACTAAAATGGCATAGCTTTGCAGAATCCAAATTAGCAAGTAAAAGTGAGAGAAATTAAGTAAGAATGCAGACCTTGGAGAAGGTTAAGAGCCTGGTTGAATTCGGCATCGCAAGAGGAGCGAAGAGCCTCTGATTGGTCAACACAGTGGGTTACCATGTTAACGTCCCTTTTCTCCTTCAATACCGCTATAAGATCGTCGCTGTACGAGATTAGCTTCTCCACGTCGATCTTCCCCGACGAATCCCCCATTTTCTTCGGACTGGTAACAAGCAATCGGACTGCTGTGATTTTCTGGATCCAATATTGAGCTTCGGAAAGAGAGTACAGTAAGCGTTGGTTTAAGTTAGGGCTTCCAACTGATGATTTTTGAAGACATGAAGTGAGAGGGAAAAGCTCTCTCGTTTTGATCGTTTTAACAAAATCAACGTTTCTATGCAATTTGAAGGACCTAACAAATTAGAAAAATAATGTGATGGCATGAATATTAATCTTACTAAAAATAAAAAAGAATGATATTTATTAATATTTATAAAATAGTTTCTCTCCAACTTATTATAAAGGTCACAATAAAATCTAGCGTTGTTCATTTTTCGATTATAATTAAATAATTGAATTGAGCTAATGAAATATAATTATTTTAGTAATAAAAATTTAATTTAATTATTAATTTAGGTAAATCTTGATTTTTATTTATCAGTTCGCCTACTAATAAATGGTAATTAAAATAACATAAGTAGTTGAATTCATATTAATATATTTAATTGATGAAAATTTTATTTTATATATGTATAAAACTTAATTAAATTCAGTGTATATAACTTAAATTATTATATATGTATATAACTTAATTTATTAATATATGTATATGTTTAGTGACAAAATTAATCAATTAATTCTATTCAGTTAAATGCAAATTATAGTAAAATCTCATTGAATATAATAAAATTTTTAAACAAATCTATAAATCGCGTAATAAAATATACTACAATATTAAGGGTCATTTTTCTAATCTAACCCATTAAACACAAAGCTTGGTTCTATATGATACACATGGAGAGGGAAAAAAAAAAGAAAAATAATAATTATGCAGTAATAAATGCTATAAAGTTAAGGGTAAGATAGTTCTAACATAAATTTCAACAAAATGTTTGAATCTCAACAAACTTTTCTTTAACAAAAAAAAGATAAATTTCATTTACTGAGAAAATAATACGATATCAAGATATTAAATTTTATATCATCGTACTCTTATAAAAAAAAAAGATAATTTATAAATAACAACAATAAGAGTAATAGTATTGATTTGAAAAATTAAATCGTATTTGATGGTAAACAATAGCTATTATTTGACTTTTTTTAATCTTTTTACATTTGATATTGGACTATCGACTATAAATCAAGTATTGAATAATACAAATAAAATAAATTTATCTACAAGGAGTAACAAACAACAACACATATTCTCAAAAAAAAAAAAAACAATACATAATAATTTATTAAAAAAGTTAACAAATCCATCATAAAAAGATATTAAAAAAAATTCAAGATCATTCAATTGAAATAAATTTGAAAATAAAAACTAAATTTGTTAATACAAATAGAAATAAATATTATTAAAAATATATTAGAAAAAGAGAAAAACAATCACCATCAACTTAAAAATGCATAACAATGAGAAAATACATTTAAAAAATCAGACTTAGCTCTATTTCGACAAAAATACATGTTCTTCTAAATCTTTAAGTCCTTTAATCCCTTTAAAGAATTCTAAATCCCTAAAACATAATTTTACTTCAACAATAAATTTTTTCCTAATCAAAGTGTGAAAGAGAGATGTTTTCGAGGATAAATAATTTTATTTATTCATTCAATTATAGTCGATATACAAAAGAAGTGGATTGAATAGACTACTACAAAGAAAAAGCATCACTAGTAGGGACTTAGAGTGAGATAAATCTAGGTCGAAAATTCTACTGTTGTCCTAATTATAAAATAAAAATAGAGAAAATTGAAAACAATTTTATTAATGCTTCTTGATTAATATTGTTGGAGTTATTTGTGATAACTCATTTTTAAAGTTGTGTGAATTTATGATAGCAGAGAGAAAAATACAAGTATTTTGAATGACACTATGGTTCTTTCTCTGAAAAACTATTATTTTTCCTTAATTTGTTCCTCAATGATTCAAAAGCTCTTTCTAAGATAAGATGAAGAACACTGCCCTTTCTCCTCTATGGGACGAGAATTGAATTACACTATGCCTTGCAAGTCCCCTCAAGGACCCCAAAGTGGATTTCTCATGGGACATAAAAAAATTTAAATATAGTTTTATAAGTTTTTATATTTATTATATGTATACTTCATATTTAATATATATATATATATATATTAGTTTATTACATACAAATTTTTATTTTATAATTTAATAAATTATATTTTTAAAAAATAATTTAAAAATCATAGAAAAATAAAAATATTTGCCTTATAGGGAATTCTTGTTGGATGAGGAGTCTCTGCGAAGGTAGAGATATAAGGAAAATTCTCCTTATTAAGAGGGTGAGACAGAAGATGCAGAGTAACTTTCACCCTTTTCACTTGTCATTCATAAGTTAGTGTCATTTTCAACTTATATTTTATATTTTTTATGAAGAAATAATATAAAATTTTGAGTAATTTTGATGAAATAATACAAGATTATGAATAATTTTAACAAAAAAGTTCATTTCATATCTATTTATTACTATGTTGCAAGTTGAAAAACTTATTTGACCATTTAACATTTTTATTCAACAAAGCTTCCTCCCTCCCCTCCTCTCCCTTACCAATATAATGTAATATGACAAAAAGTTGTAAATAATGAGCAAATGTTGTTGTATTGCTTTTAAGGTGTGTTTATTATAGCTGATAACAATGTAGTGGATATAAGCTTTTTGTTCATCAGTTACGAAAATACTTATTTGGTGAATCATATAAAATAATAGTTGATAACAAATATAGTTTCAATTAACTGTAGTTTTTATTCGTTCATACTTGGTGCTTTTTTCCGAACATCTACAGTTATAACCAAAGAAAAGCCAAAATTATTTTACTTTATTATTATTATTATTTAACCACTAACTATAAATTATAATATTTTAATTATTTATATAAAAAATAATTTACTTTAAATTATTATATTATAAATATATATATATATATATATAGGATATTTTAATTACTAAAAATATATTAGCGTATACTCGTCAACATTAACAAAAAAATAATTATTAAGATATTATAAATGTAAATTAATAATTATAACATTCTAAATTTTGAAATTATACTTTATAAGCATGTGTAAAGAATAAATTATTTTTATTTTATTATATTTAATTTTAATTTATTTAATTCAATATATAAAATATTAATAATATATCATTATTAGTTATTTTATAAATTGATAGTAACTGATAGATATAATTTACTAAAAATTTAATATTAAACCGCCATCAATTAAAATGCATTAGTTATTCCAAACATATCCTAAATATTTTTTAATTGTTTCAGTGCCTCCAACAAGAAAAAAAAAAAAGGGCCAGCGAATTCCATTAAAAATCTTTTGAAAAAAAAAATGTCATTTAAAAGTCTATTTTGGTTGAAATTTTATATTCAAAAGGAAAATTTAGTGAATTAGAAAATGAATTATTATTTTTTTGCAAGTATTTAACTCATAAAAAAAAATCTTCTTATTTTATTTTATAATATTAAATTAATAAGCAAATATAAAATTTTTATATTATTATGTACTAAACATAAAATATATAATACATTGTAGTTAAGAATAAAATTTTTTATATTATTTTTACTTTTAGTTAAATTTATTACATTATTATTTAGAATTTTTAATTTTATATTATTTTAATGTTTAGGCTTCATTTATTTCATAGAAGATAACTTGTCCAAGAAGAAAAAATATTTTCTAAATAATATATTTTTTGGTGTTTGAAATACACTATAAAATATATTAAAATTATAACAAAATTTAGACAATAAATATTTTGTGTTTATTATTTATTATAAAAAAATATGATAAAACAAAAATTTTTATTCAACATTGTGTTTGGCAATGATGAATTCTATATTTTTTTTTTTATGAAATTCATTTGTAAATCCACATTATTTATGTTTAGTATAAACAAAAATTTATTTGAAATTTTATTTCACGAAATCCTTATCTTATAATTAAACCAAATTTTATTAAATTTGATAGAATTTGCAAATATATTTAAAGTTATATAATTTTTTATTATCATAAAATAATCTTAATTAAAATATTTTTTACTTTGCTTTCAC
This sequence comes from Omphalea diandra, assembly GCA_949677035.1. Classification (NCBI taxonomy): domain Eukaryota; kingdom Viridiplantae; phylum Streptophyta; class Magnoliopsida; order Malpighiales; family Euphorbiaceae; genus Omphalea; species Omphalea diandra. The sequence continues at coordinate 15,690 of CATIWR010042408.1, forward strand.
TTTTTTCATTTTTTTCTCCTCTTTCTTCTTCTGTTTCTACTCTTTCTCTTTTTTTATATTTTTTTATTTGTAAAAATAATACAATGATATTTTGTAAAATAAATTACTTTATTAAATTTACACTTAAACTAAATATAAAATTTATTTCATTTAAAATGAATTCTATTTATATTTTGCAGTATATCAAACTCAAAAATTCATTTGCAAATAAATTATATACAAAAGTTATTTACAAATAAAATGAATTTTAAATTAGTATTGAATCAAACACAACATAAAGTATATTTTTTAGTGAATCAAACTTAATGAATTAGAATTGTCCATTCTACTTTCAGTTTGAAAATTATTTTTATCAAATCAAACAAATCTTAATATCTTTTGCTCCGTGATTTATATATTTTCTTTTTTGTTGTTCTTATTTTGAACAAATAAAAATGATTATATAATAAAAGATGCAAGAGACACTAAGCTTAAAATCAATAGTTTTTAAATTGAACCAGTGATCAAACCGGTTTTGTGATTAGTTCCCAAGTTAATCAGTTCAACTAGTTTGAATCACGTATATAGTAAAACATATATTTCAAATTTTATATCTCAAATGATAAATAGTAGACAATAAAAAAATCTGAAAAATGCAGAAATTGAAATAAATGATAAATCCATTCAAGGAGAATTGATAGGACAATTCTTAACATAAATTTCATAATCGAAGAAACATTGGAATAAATAATAAATAGGAGAGACACAAAATATCAGTTAACAAAAGAAAAAAAACAATGATGTTTTCATGGAAGACATGTAGGAAAGGCTAACACACCATCATCCTTTTTCTAGGTGTCAAAGAATCTATGAATTTAAAAAAGCTCACAAAACCAAAAAGAGAAAAAAACGACAGAACCAAAACAAGTGTGCCCATCTCATTTAAAGCAAGGAAAGCAATGCAATAATAACCAACTCATCCAAAACTTTTCAAAAGTCCAACACATGAAAACTAACAAAACACAACCCATCAAAAATAAAATTCCACAATCACGGAGAACAAAAAAAGGAATGAAAGAATTCATTTTAACATTATCTTGAAAGGGCCATGGCAGCTCAGCAAAAGTTATTCTTAAATATGAGAAAGTTCCTGCTCCATATGTTTATATATATTATAAATATTGGTATAATTAAATCATCAGCGTGAGAAAGTAACTTTATCAACTCAAGAGCAAAAGTAAAATAGAAAAGTTATTTGCAGGGAATAAACCTCTTAAAATAAAGAATAATATCAGCTGAAACCTGCTTCTCTTCACTAATGTATCTCTCTTCGGCCGAACTTAGAAGAGATGAAGCCGATGAATGCGATGAAGACGAGATGGTACTAATGGATTTTAGGGAACAAAGTTAATTTTGGTTTTTTGCTGTATAGAGAACAAAGAAAGTGGTTTTGTTGTCGAACAGAAGGAGAAAAAAATGGAGCTAGTGTTTATTCCAAAACCAAAGCGATGTAAGCCAGTGTTTATTCCAAAACCAAAGCGATGTAATTTTGGTAAAAACCGATTCTACCTAGTTTAAATTCTTTTCGATTCACCCAGTTTTGTTCGGATTTTTTCAATTTTTCTCAATTTAATATCAGTCCAGTTTTTGAAGCGATTTTAAACCAAACAGACAGTTAGCTAATTATCGATTCGATCGGCTGGTCCAATTCTAGTTTTCAAAACCATAGTGAAAATGAAGCATAGTCCAAACACCAATATCCATAAAATTAAAAAGCCCACCAATATAATTAATATTAGAGACAAGAAAATTACAAGAAACCGCCAATAGCAAAAAGAGAGAAGCAATGTTATCATTAGTGATAATTACGAACTTATGATCATCAACTCTTGGTGATGACACTCTTAATACTCAAACTCAAGTGACGTGGTCATAAAGTGGAGGATAAGAGAGAGAAATTTTCCATATCACTTTGAATGTTAGACCTAAGATCCAAGGAAATAATTTGCAGATCTACTTTTTTTTTTTTTTTTGAGAGGTGCACATCTAATGTTTAGCAAGGCAAAGTTGATCTCTTGTATTCAACAACCAAATTAGGATTTTCTAATAATCAAAAGGTAAGCGATAATCCATGAGCATAAATAATAATTAACCCCAAGAGTTAAACAAATGAGGTAATATATATAAATCTATGTTGATGAAGATAAGAATATGGGAGATAAGTCAATATAGCAGAGCAATACAAACAAAGAATTATGTAACACTAGAGAGAAAAGGAGAGAGAGAAAAACTAAAAAGGAAACGATAAGCAGGTCGGTTGCAATTGTAAAAGAAGGAGAATGTAGAGAAGTAGAAAGATACGAGAGATTTTAGGTAGTTTTTTAAAGAAAAATATGAACTTTATTCATAAAACTAATAAATTATATAGTTTTTTTTAGATGAATAAATTGTATAATTTGATAAATCGAGAAAATATGAAAATATAGAAAAAAAAATATATACATAATATTCTCTAATATGAATGACTGACTAATTGAATTACAACTCGATAGAAAAACACGTTCAACTTAGCGATGACCAGAACTAAACATCGACTCTTATGGTCTTTGAATGATTTTCATAACTTGATTATTAGTGATAAACTGAAGTTCACTATCAAATACAAACCTGAAAAATTTAAGAAAATAAAAAATGAAACTCTTATAAAGAGAGAATGAACTTTCATGAAAAAAAATATGTAATCCTTAAAAATGATCATAAAAATAAAATTAAAACACATGCAAAAATTAAATTTGAATCCATAAAGATTTAAAAATAATAGATCTAATATTTAGTATATAAATCTAATTATATTTGAGATAATTTACTGAAAAAACGAACATATGCAAAGCCTCTATATTTTAAAAAATAAACCAAAATAAACTAAAAATAAAATATATGACAGAATAGAAAAACAAAATTAAAAGAAAGAGATTGGTTTCTAGTCAAAATAGCAAAAAATGTCCTCTAAAAATTGTATACCTAGAAATCTTGAATGAGAGAAGGAGAGAAAAAGGAGGTGAGTAGCTAGAGTTTTACAATTTTAGGTACTATTTTTAAAATTAGATTGTACAAGTCAGTCATGTTGATAAAATTTAAATCGATTAGTAGTTTCACCTTATTAAAAGTAAAATATTAAATTAATAAAAATTAATTAAAACCAACCTAACTTGTCAAAATTGAAAAAATTAGTCAAATAAATGAATCAAACCAAACTGCTTCAAATTAAAATTTACATTATTTTATGAAAAAATTTAATTGTTTTAAATCACACTTTTTTACTTAAAGTTTAAATTTAAAATATTTTTTATTTTTTATTACTTACTCTTCTTTTATTTTTTTATTACTTACTCTTTTTATTTGTAAATATTATTTATGTATTTTCTTAATTTTTTAAATAATATATTATTTGAACCTAATCAACTATGTCAATTGAACCAAAAATATGATAGCCGACTGATATAGTATCTAATCTGATTTTAAAAACACTAGTTTTAGGCTTATAAAGTCTTTTGCATGAGAATATGTTAAAAACTAAAAATGTTAAAGAGTATCGTATAAATAGAGATTAACTAGTTAATCTCATTTGCAAGTTTTTTTTTTAATATAAATAAGGGTACATAAAGATTCATTGTTTATAATTATTAACCTTCAAACATTGATTTTTCTTAATACCAAATAGATAGTTCATATATTTTATGAGAGTTTTTTTTAGAATGGAAAGAGAGTTAATGAGGATGATGAAAGTATAACATGGAATATAACTAAATGTTAATTACTCTATGTGTTGGAGTTTTAAGAAAATAGAAAGTTAATTAGTATAAATTAATTTGAGTTTTTTATTCTATTCTTTAATCAACGATTTACTGGATAAGAAAAATAAATATTCGAAGTTAATGGATATAAATATTTTTTTCATCTAATAACTTTGATTTACATTATAAAAAATTCACAAATGAGATTAACTAATTAATCTCTATTTACATTTCATTCTTTAACCTCATCTAATTTACTCATGCAAGAGCTATAATGAAATGTAAAGATTTAAACTAATTTATACTATTTAATTTAAACTAAGGTGACTAAATTCATCTCCCAGTTTTAGTATACTTTCTCCCTCTATCGCCATATTATTTTCTTGTATCTAAGAATGTTGATAAGAATGGTAGGATAGTCTCCTCCTCGCAATGATCGACTAAAACTAAATACAAATGAGTGTAGCAAAAGAAATAGACTTAGAGCATGTTTGACATTGCTATTGAAAAAATATGTTTTAAAGACAAAAATAAAAAAAGATCCTCTTTTCTAATTGATGATAACTTTTGTCAATATGAGTTTTATGAGTAACAAATTTGAATTTGAAAAAAACTTATCATTGAAAATTTTATCAATAACAATTTTTTACTTATAAAATTTATATTAAAAAGAACTATAATCACATATGAGAAAAACTTCTTCTATTTTTTTTTATCAAAATCAATTTTTTTTTAATAGCAATGCCAAATATAATCTTAACAGGTTTAAGGGGGAGGGAGGAGAGAGAGGTTTATTATGAGATAGTAATGAGTTATGACAAGGAGATTTTATGATGAATATTGGATGGCATAGCTCTACTCAAACAAACCTCTGGGTTTTCCATGAATTATATCTTGACTCCGATTATGGTTATAGGAGAATTATATTAGAAGTTGTTTATTCAAATTACACGTGCTGAGTCAAATTTAATTAGTATATGTGGTATACTGCTTGATAGAGCTAAGAAAGTTTAGATTTATTATGTATTCAGAGGATTGGTTGGCTATCTGGGTATTATCTTATTCTAAAGGAGTTCATGAGCTATTTGATCCTCCTACTAAGATTTCTTATTTGTTAAATAGCGATAGATGAGGGATTTTTTGGCCTAGAGTAGTCAAAGCTTTACGCTTGGTAGTTTGTAGTGTTCCTCTGCTTAGCTTATTTTGGATTGTTATTTGTTATTCATTTGATTTTTTATATTAAACCTCTCATTTGTATTAAAAAAATGTCTTTAAAACAATCTTTATAAGACACTAGAAAAACAAAAATTCTATTTAATGAAAAAGAGAATGTGTGCATTGGGCAAAACAAGTAATTGAAGATTAATATGTTCCAAATATAATAATAGTGACAAATTAGTAAGAATTTTGTGAAAAGATTTTGCTAATATTTAAATAAAACACTTAGTTTGTATTTAGTTTGATATTTACTCATTAAAATTAAGCGATTGAATATTCAAACATTGAAAAAAAAGTATTAAATATTCAAACATTGAAAAAAAGTATTTGATAATTGTTGGTATTCATTATTTCAATTTAAAAATTGATGTTTAAAATTTAGAAAAAATAATTTAATGTAAAAAGTTAGTTTTTTTTTCTAATTTTTAAAGTGGAAAGTTAGTGCCCAATTTTTTTTGCTCATATTAACTTTCTATTTATTATTTTTTTCCTAAAATGATGGGAGTGGGATCTAAGCAGACGCATCAAGACATCTCAGCTATGCTGACACTCCTTTAATATGTTCACCATGCAATCCTAGCCCAATGCTTTATTAAAAAAGATAAATGAATAAAAAGTACATTTAATTCAAACCATAAACCTCCTTATAAAAGAGGAAATCAACAGAACAAAAAGACCCTATTGAACAAATCTATAGTACAACATTCCATTAGCATCACTAGCTACCAATGGAATAGAAAAAGAATGAGGTGTCGTCCACCATTAAGCTGAATCTAGCCTTATTGCCTTCATGGAAAATATATCAGCCACCATTTTGCCCTCACAAAATATATAAGTCATTGTAAATTCCATGTTATCAATGAAACCAAGGCATTGTGTCCGTGCAGCTTGCCATTCCCATGGAACCAATAGAAAGCAAGCTCGAAGTAGGTGGTTCACATACAAAGAATCACTCTCCAACCATAAACAACACCATCCATCTTTCAGGCTTTCTGAATTACATAAATTGTTACTACAAGTTTAGCCTTATATGGGTAACAAACCTCGAAAATATATAGCAAAACAACATTTGACCATACCCCTATTGGTTTGAAACACACTGTTTGCACTTGCTTGCATATGAGTCTCATTAGAAGCTCTATTTGTGTTGACCTTGAGCCAATCAAGAGGAGGAAAACACCAGTGAACCTTAATGATCTTAGGTGCCCAAGGAAGAATCGATTCGATACCCAACATGCTAAGAATATAAGATTCACTAGTATTAGCATACGAATAGTTATGCGAAACAAATTAGCTTCCTTAACACATTTCCAAGTTAAGCGTAAAACTTGAAAGATATAAGGGTCAACTCCCTCGAAGGCATAAACATTCCGCGTATGCCAAAACGTTTGAAAGCCAAAAACAACAATAATATAAAAAATAACGCAAACTTATGGGTTGAAGGGAGCTTGCATAGTTAACAAAAATGACTTAAGAGAAGAAATAACTCGTTGTAAGGGCACCACAAAAACTTGCTCAATTGTAGTCCATAGAGCTTGGGCAAAAGGGCAAAGAACCAAAGCATGCTCAATGGTTTCAACGGTTGAGTTATAAACACGATAGCATGAAACTAGGTAAACACCATACTGTCAAAGCTAGTCATTCGTAGGAATGCAATTAAGAAAAGCTGGCCAGCAAACCATGGATAGAAAGGGCGATATATAAAAAACCCAAAGCTCTTTATTCCATCGAACCTTAGAAAGCTCGCCTACATAAAACATCTTAGTTGCCTTGATTGTAACAAAACCAAGGTTTAACTTTATCCAAACCAACTCATCTAAAGGTAAAAAAGCTATGTTAGCAATATCAACAACAATTTCAAGATAACGATTCTAAAAAGAGTCAGTGATGTGCCAAGTGCCATCGACAATGAAATCATTGGTCGTCGCATGAAAGGAGTGCCTTAACCTTTCAGAAAGGGTGAGCCTATCTGCAATTGTATATCATAACTAGCTTTCATTCCAAAAGTTCAATGGAGAATTTAAGCTGACTAACTATCTCAAATCGGAGTAAACATGGTTGTAACAGACTTTAATGGACGACCAAATTGAAGAATAAAGGTTAATTTATCTCGGAGCGCCCCATTGCATTACATAACACAACCTTAAAAAAAAAAAAAACAAATGTAGATGAGGTTTGCACCCTCTAAGCAAGCTCTAGAAGAAGAGAATCATTTATAACACTCAAGTTTTGCAACCCCAAACCTCCATTAGCAATTGGATGAACTGGTTTTCTAGTAGACATCACACTAGACCAAACAAAATTCCTTATAACATACTTAACGTGATTTAATAAAGAACTCGACCACTTATATATTTGGAAAAAATGAATCAATGAGCTTTGAATGACTAAATTAACCAATGCCATACTTGTCTTGCTAGGCATCAAATTTTCCATTATTTTTGACTAACAAAACATTCAAAAATCTTTTTTTTTTTTTTTGTGCCTCCTTAAAAAGTGGTACTCCCAAATATAAAAAAAGAAAGTACCACGTTTTAAGCCAAAGATGTTACTCACAGTGCAAAAACATCTCGAGTTATGAGCAAAGAAGGCCTTTGACTTATCCCAGTTAACAATCTTACTTAAGAAAAAGCTATAGTAGGCAAACACATTCTACAGTACCCTCAGAATCGTATTGCTTTGCTAAAAATTAAAATATTATTTGTGAAAAATAGATGTGATGGAGTTGCAGAACACAAATAAATCATCAAGGCAAACTAACCATTGTTAACCAAATGCATCAACAGTCTACTAAGGAAATCCTCAACAATACAAAAAAGAAGCAAAGACAGTAGATCTCCTTGGCAAACACCTCAAGAATAAGAGAAATAACCTTTTGGTCCTTTCGAGAAGAAGATGGAAAGCCTAGTCGAGCCAATAATATATTTAACTCACTAGCAAAAAACTCGCCCAAACCCAAAACATAGACAACACTTCCAAAATAAATTGCGAACTTAAGGAATCAAAGGCCTTATGAATATCCACCTTAAGAGCCATGTTAGGTTGGTGCATGGAATGAAAAATATTTACACACTTTAAAGCACATGAAATGCAATCCTTGATATGTCATTATTTAACAAACCCAAATTGGTTTTTAGAAACAACCTAAAAAGTAATAATTCCCAAATGATTAGCCTAAATCTTTGTTATTGTTTTGAAACAAAATTGGTCAATGCAATAGGTTTGAATTTGTTAATAGTAATAACACCAGGAAATTTCATAATTAAAGCCATGAAGCTTGAATTTAAACTAGGATGCATTGTACCGGAGATGAAGAAATGCTCCATCACCTTACTAATATCCACCCCGACAACCGTCTAAATTTCCTAAAAGAACTTGCCAGTGAAATCGTCTAAACCATGTGCACTCATAAATCCATAGAGTTAACCACTTCCTAAATTGTCTCTTATAAAGAAACTTTAACTAGTCCTGCATTCTTTGCCTCAGTCATTAGTGATGGAATAATGTCCCGAACCGAAGGAAAAGAATCCCAATCTGCATTTGTTGGACTAGGTTGTTCAAACTTCAGTCAAAACTCTCTTTTAATCTTGACAATATAAATTAAAAGGTTATAATGTCAATTTTAAGTGTTGATCTCGCAGATATTAAGATAGAATTTCATTGAAGAAAGTTGAATAGAAGTGGTTAGAAGCAAAAACCTTAAAGTATGAAAATCTGCCTTCGAAATTAGCGACCGTGAATTTCAGTAGCGACCGTGAATTTTGAAAAGTGTTGTTGAGATTCAAAAGTTGCAACTGCAAATTTCGGTAGTGACCGCGAATTGGTGAAACAATATCTCCATGTTAGATAGATGATTTCATGGCGGCCATCGCGTCCAAAAAAAGAAAATAACGACGACAAATTTTGAGATCCATTAGAAAGATCCAATGGTTAGTTTTTCAAAAGACCAATGCTTTTATGCCACGTGGACTAGCAGTTAGATATAATTCAATCGCGAATTTCAGTCTTTTCGTCTGACAAGCATATAATCAAGATATGCCTAACATAACTTGTAAACTTAGACATAATTTCTTTGTAACGTCTTTTTGGTGGTTATTGCTTATAAATACACCACCAAATGAATTTGAATGCAAAAGGATAACCATTGATTGTGCTAAAACTTTTGCAAAATTAATTCTCACAACTTTAATTCTTTATTTCTTTGTACATAGTTTGGTGTGAGTTTTAAATATTTTGGGATTGGGTTTGAGAGTAAGCACTTATATAGAAAACTCTTGTTTGGGTTTGAGAGTGAGTCTTAGAAAACTCTCGCATAGGTTTTAGTGTTAACATTGGAAAAACACTTGTAACGTTTGGTGTGAGCTTAAACACTATGTTGAATGCGAGTCTTGAGAAAACACTTGTACAATTTGGTGTGAGTCTAAACACTAAGTTGAGTGTGGACTTGTAAAACATTAGTGATTTAGTGAAATACTCAATTAGTATATTGGAGAGTGGATGTAAGGTTGGTTAATATCCGAACCACTATAAAATTCTTGTGTTCATTTTTTTTCTATTCTTTCTCTAATATTTTATTTTAGTTAGCTTCCTTCAAAATCAAAAATTTAAATTTGTCACCAATTCAACCCTTCTTGGGGCACTAAGCCAACATTACTAGTACCCATATGTTGCGGCGCTAAGAACATGTCAATATAATCCAAAACGTGCGAAGTGATGTAAACGCAGTCTAAAGTTAGTTGACCATTAACTTTCAAAGAATGGATCCCCATAATTCAACGTTTGTGCTTTAGCGAAGCATGGAAATAACTAGTATTTTTATCACCATTTTCGAGCCAACGAATATGACTTGAGCTCCTACAAGTGTAAAGGCATTTGAGTCAAAAGTAAGTGCAAGTTCTGATGTGCATTAAGCTCCTACAAGTGTAAATCATCTGTGAGCCCATTATTAGAAATTTAAATTTGAACAGCATCCAAATGCTCCTTGGCAATCAAAATTAAAGTCTATAAGTTGCCAAACACATCATGATTACATTGACGTAGTAAAACTCGCATAGCCTTTAGTTTAGATTGGATAGATACCATGGATGGTGCAATGTTAGTAAAAAAGCCTAAGATAACAAAATTCCTAAAATCTAGGTTCTCAAGCCACATTCCATGAAAATGAAAAGGACAGCTTCGACGAGCTAAGTCCATGTTGCATCGAAGAAGAAATGGATTATGATCAAAGTAGTGTCTAGGTAAGGCTATACATTCAATGCCATGCTAAAAGTTGAAACTGCCCTTTAGGTAAAGAGCCCTATCAAAACAAAGCTCAACACAAGCATCTCCACCTCTATAATTACACCATGTGTATAGATTTCCATGAGTATCAATCTAGGTTTAATTCACAATCATCACAAGTAGAAAGAAAATTAAAACAAGAGGCCAAATTAGGAGTTGAGACTCATTTTTATGGGAAAAAAAAAAAAGAATTGAAATCCCTTAGTGTAAATTAAAAAGCTGGAGAAAACCTTGCTAAACTTCTCAAGTTCGACCGTAAAACATGTCGGTTGTAGGCCAACATCTTTGCATAGACAAAAGATAACCTGTGCAAAGCATTACTAACAATAATACCCACAGAGATTAGTTGAAAGGATATAAAACTATTGACAAGAATAGGCATGTGATCTACCAAAAAAAGCCATATAGTGAGAATGCTACCATTATCACTAACTGTAAATAAGTGCAAGCCAAGGCTTCTCCAAAATGCAGAAGAAACAGTTGAGAACATCACCTTGGGCTTGCCCAGACAAAGTAAGTTCATTATAAGTTTCACATTGATCAAATAGGAGGGTTGTAGAGTGTGATCATTCCTTATCTCTTTACAATTCCAAAGATAAGATTCATAAGTTCAACTTGGCAGGAGGCCTAGATGAAAGTTGTTGTAAAAGGATGAGGACATGCATCATTGTGTAATCTCTTACCAGCCATGCTCACAGCGTTTAGCTTCATCAGCCCAACTAGATGAGACCAACTTTATCTCTACTTGAACGGTACCCAGTTTATTGGGATATGTTGTAAGTGAAGAAGAGAATAACTCTACTCGAGTTTCATTTTCCTTAATAAAACCGTGATTGTCAACTTTCATGCGAATAAGAGCAGGTGTTTAGGGAGGAGAAGCAACAGTGTTATCTAGGTGATCCTTAAGGGAATCCCACCCTGGGTTAATAGGACTAAGTTGGGCAGTTGCAAATGCGAGCTCATGCCCATCAATCCCATTTGCAACCATTAGCAAGCCTGATATTGCAAAATGATTGCCCGTTGGAAAGTCATTAGAAGCAACCATTATTGGGATTAAGGTCATTGTTGTCTTATCTAATGGTGTAGCAGGGCCAACAATTGGGACGACCAAATAATGACGTATAGTATCCATAGCTTACTTAAACAAAACATCATGTTTTTCCCTTTAGGCTTTGTGAATCCTAGAACGATCAATGGGAGGCTCAGAAGCCCGTTCAGGTGGCTTTGGATTTCATCTGTAGTTGAATGAAGAATGCCTAATAAAAGAGCAAGTACTATAAAAATCCAGCAAGCTCTAATAAACCAACTTAATCCATATTTTTAAGTTTGCTATATCAATATGTAAAGTGGTGCGAATGGTTTTTGCCAAGTCCAAAACAACCAAAACTCTAACATAATGACCCAATTCTTCGTTAATAGTTTTATTATCAACACGAAGTAGAGCCCCAATGCCTCGAGCTATCTCAGCCATAAGCCGCCTATCCCAAAACTCCCATGGAAGCTTCTACAATCTAACCTAAACCTAAGTTGTGGTGGTGAGTTGTGTAGAGGGATCAAAACTAGGAGTCTAAGGCTAGAGCGGTAGAATTTCGGGCTTTAAAGACACCAAACCTTGATTCCAAATTAAATTCATTACTTCTGAAGAAGGCAGTCAATCCCATCCTAATGAGATGAACTTCTAGTAATACATAAGAGATGATAAGGACATGAGTTTTTGCTTCAAATCAACCTGCTTCTGGGGGATTTCAACTTTCCCAAGGACTAGACGAGCTATCAATGAGCATTGGCAGAGCTATAGTCATGATTCGTAGATATTCTGCGATACTTAAACAAAAATATAACCCCTATATCAACTGGACCAGCGAAAGAAGATGGCTGAAGGAGAGAGGTTGCGAGGCTTTGAATCATATCTGTAAAGGTCGGAGAGGGAGCAGTCGTGCGTGAGATTGGTCGAGGTGTAAAGGAGAACAAATCCTTGTGGCTTAAATGGTGCTCCACAACAGTAGGAGGCAGCAAGACTCCGTTGCCAATTGGATCGGCCGACATAGTCCAAATGGGTTGTTATGTGAAAAGGGGAGGCAAGGAATATTTAAATTTCAAAAATCCCAAGAAACAATCCTTGTTAAGGATTGCAAGATCTTATTGGTTTTTTTTTTTTTCTATTTATTATTATTTACCATGGTATCAATTTATTTCTATATAAAATTAATTAAAATATAAAAATAATTATCTTTTTTACTCATTTTATAATTTAACTGCATTTTTAACTTCTAAATTAACAAATATTTTATATCTATTGATTATAAATAATTGACTACTAATCGTTGATTACTTACTGCCATCATTAGATTAACTCGATCCTTAAATTACTAAAACTTAGTTGTAATACATTTTAAGGGTGAATACATGATTGAAAGATTTTTTTTTTTAAAATTAGGCCAAATAATCAAATTGAATCAAATCATAATCACAAATTTTTTATTTGAAAAGTGGAATATCAAAATCAAACTATACCAATTTTTTAATCGAGATGTTATCATAGATTTTATGTTACCTTAATCGAAAATCGAATCAAACCATATTATAACTGTTTCGAACTAAAAAATCGAACCAAATCATAGTTTTACGTATGTTTAGGATAAACTAAATAAGTATTTTAGTTATTAGTTTTACTAGTAAATCTATTCAATTAGTATATACTACTCATAACTAGGACTTTTAATAATTAATAATTAGACTATTTATTAATTATTAATTATAAATTAGTAGTAAACATTAAAATAATTTCAATTTAACATTTAATATATAAGTTATGAGTTATTATTTATTCAATAATGATTTATTTATTTTAGTTATTGAATGATTAAAGTGAGAAATGTAAAAATTATTTTATTTTGATTCATAAAGATTAAAAATGACAAATTTAGTTCTAATAAATTGAAATAATCAAGTACTCAAACCATTATAAAATCAAATCTAATTGTTTCAAAATAATCAAAGAATCAAAATAAATTATTTCAAATTTGTGTGAAATCAATTCGAATCAAATTGAAAATTTGGAATGATATCTATTTTCTATTTTTAAAATCTTTGAAAATTTGATTTGATTTTGAAAATTTATAAATTTTCAATTTAAACCCAACCATTTTTACTCTTAATATATTCTGCTATGATTGAATTGGTTGTTTTTTTTTTTTTTATTTGAGATCTTTTCTTTATAACTCTCGTGAAAAAAAAAAAAAAACTCCGTTTAGTTGATAGTCATCTTCTCAAATAGAGTTGATTAATTTTTCAAAGAAAAAAAATGCCAATAAATTTCAAAGAATTTGGGATAAATTTTCATTTGAGCAGTCAAAAATTTTTTTTTGTATAAATATTTTCAACAATTTGTTATTGGAAAAGAAATTTGAGGAAAGGATTTGAATATCTAAGAGGATATTCGGTAGGGGTGAAAGTTTGACGGTTTTTAACCGGTATACCGCCAAAACCGAACCGCCAAATCAAACCGAAATTGAAACCGTTATAAACCGAATATTTTCGGTATTAATGCCTGAGATTTTTCGGTTTTCGGTATCGGTATCGGTTTCGGTTTTTGGTTTTGATTTCGCGGTATACCGTCGGTATATCGCCAAAAAATGGTTTTAATTTGAAATGTATATTTCTGTTAAGTGGAATGTACATTTTTGTTAAGGTAGATGTACATTTTATGTTAAGTGGAATGTATATTTTCTGTAATTTTGTTGATTTATTGATATTAAGTATTCATGATTTTTGTTGGAAACTGGGTATAATTTGACTGACCATAATTTTGATGAATTGAGTATCATGAATATTGAATATTGATACTGATTATTATAATTTTTTATATACTGAAAAATAGGGAATGTACATTTTTATTAAGTGAAATGTACATTTAATGTTAAGTGGAATGTACATATTCCGTTAAGTGAAATGTACATTTTCTGTAATTTTGTTGATTTATTAATATTGAGTATCCATGATTCTTGTTGGAAACTGTGTATAATTTGACTGAACATAATTTTGATGAACTGAGTACCATGAATATTGAATATTAATACTGATTATTGTAATATTTTATACACTGAAAAACGGAGAATGTATATTTTTATTAAGTATAATGTACATTTTCTGTTAAATGAAATGTACATTTTCTATCAAGTGGAATATACATTTTCGGTATCGGTATCGGTATACCGTGAATACCGCATAATTTTAGCAGTATCGGTTTTGGCGGTTTTCGTGGTACACGTTATCGGTATTATGGTTTTCTGGTTTCGGTTCTCGCAGTATCGGTATTTGCTGTCTACCGATTACACCCCTAATATTCGGTTGAAGTTACTTCCTGCCAATTCTTATAATAGTTTTTCTGCTTTTTTTTTTAAAAAACAATCATCCATTTCGATAATTTTGATTTTATGAATGTAATTGAGCACCTCAGACTGAAAGACAAATTCACAACAACAAATTGGATTTTGAAACTTAATCGAAATTTCTAGAATTTATTTTTTAAAACTTTCAAATGAAAAGATTTGTAAATATAATAGACCAAAAACAAAACGTACACAAATTCGATTCTGAAGGGGGCGCCACGCAACCAAGCAGGGTCTGAAAGTGAAGGGCCTTATTTTCGGCCCACGCCACCTCTCTCACCTTCTCTTTGTCTTCGGCAAGCAATGAACACCCGACCCGACCCGACCCTGGCGTAGTATAAAGCAAAGGCAAGCCCAAACCCTCACCCAAAACCACAAACAAAGGAAATTCCATCCTCTTCTCTCTTCTACACACTATCGTGGATCATCATCTCTCCCTTGCTTTCCTTGTTCTCTTCCATCTCCGCAACAATTCCTCACTTGCTCTTCTTATAAGGTTGCGTCCATATTAAGCTTAAATGTGAGATTTCATTTCCTTTCTGGACTATCAGAACACAATAAATATTAATAATTATAATTATAATTATAATTACTGGACTGGACTAACAAACGAAGAACATTATTAATTGGATTTAGATTTTTTTTCTTAATTTTGAGGATTTTTTTGACGGAAATCGGATTGGAAATGAACAGTCACCGCACTATATGCTTCCTAGCAAGCGAGCTGGTGGAGGAGAGGTTGTAGCCGCCGTTGAAGGAGAAGGAAAAGAGCGTCTAATCCCCTGCACTTCTGTTCCTAAGAAGCCACGCATCGATTCCGCCGCTGCTACGGGGAACGCTACGAGCACAGTCGTCGTCACTAACAACGATACCAGCGATAACAGCAATAACAGCAGTAACGTTGTTGAATCGCCGATCATGACGCTGGGAAACGGCAACTCGCAGGACATTGATGAAGATCTCCACAGCCGTCAGCTCGCCGTGTACGGCCGTGAGACCATGCGCCGGCTTTTTGCGTCTAATATCCTTGTATCTGGGATGCAAGGTCTTGGCGCCGAGATCGGTATGTAGGATCTCTGGTTTTTTTGTTGATTAGGGTTTATTAAAGCTAGATTAGGAATTTTGGATGATAAATGATGTCGCTGGCCGAATGAAATGATTAATGAATGGTTGGATGGAATTTGTATTTATTGCAGCAAAGAATCTGATCCTTGCTGGGGTGAAGTCAGTGACGTTGCACGATGAGGGAGTGGTTGAAATGTGGGACTTGTCCAGCAATTTTGTTTTCTCTGAGGATGATGTCGGGAAGAATAGGGCGCTTGCTTCTGTCCAGAAATTGCAAGAGTTGAATAACTCTGTTGCCATTTCTACTTTGACAACTGAATTGACCAAAGAACAACTTTCTGATTTTCAGGTAACACTGATTCGTTTATAGAAACTAATATATTTGCTCAATATGTTTATGTAATGTTTACTGGCCACGTGGACTGCTGCTTTTATAACCAAATAGCCATTTTAATGATGTCTGGCATTAGTTTGGCTGAAATTTTGAGACAGTATGAAGTTTTGAGACAGTGTGACTGGTCTCTAGTTTTTATATTTTTTATGCATTTCAAGCAAACATGCCACACATTGGATCTTTCTTCTTTCATGATTGAAATGTTTTACCTATGAGATTCATAAAAGTTCAGTTGTAATCCATTTGAATGGTGCTATATATCTAATGAATTTTTAATCAAAGACAAACCAATTCATTGTTCTGTCATCTGCATACATATTCACACGTGGCATTTGGTTTTAACTTCTAATGTTGCAGGTTTATATTATTTTACTACAAGCTTATGGTATATTTGGGGTTTTAATACTCAGGTTCCTTGTTTGTGAGTTATTGCCCCAAGGAAAGTGTGTGCTTGCATTTCTAAATGTTTTGCTACTCTTTCAAATTTTACCATTTAGCAAATGATATGCATATATCCATATGTACTTGTGCACTTTGATTTGAGGATCTTTTAAGTGAATAATTTTGAATGTAACTTGTGGTCATCAGGCTGTAGTATTCACTGACATCAGCTTAGAGAAAGCAATTGAATTTGATGATTACTGCCACAATCATCAGCCTCCTATTTCTTTTATCAAATCTGAAGTACGGGGCCTTTTTGGCAGCATTTTTTGTGACTTTGGTCCTGAGTTTGCAGTGCTTGATGTTGATGGTGAGGACCCACATACAGGCATAATTGCTTCTATCAGCAATGATAATCCTGCTCTTGTCACTTGTGTGGATGATGAGAGACTTGAGTTTCAGGATGGGGATTTGGTTGTGTTCTCTGAAGTACAGGGGATGGTGGAACTCAATGATGGAAAGCCAAGAAAGGTTACTAATGCAAGACCGTACTCATTCCAAATTGAGGAGGACACCACCAATTATGGGTTGTATCTGAAAGGTGGTATTGTGACACAAGTGAAACAGCCTAAGGTGTTGAACTTTAAGCCATTGCGCGAAGCACTTAAGGATCCGGGGGATTTCCTTCTTAGTGACTTCTCCAAGTTTGATCGTCCACCATTCTTGCACTTGGCATTTCAGGCATTGGATAAATTTATTTCAGAATTTGGGCACTTTCCAGCTGCTGGATCGGAGGAAGATGCCCAAAAATTGATATCTTTGGTCACTAATATGAATGATAGCGCAACTGATGGGAGGCTTGAAGAGATTAATCAAAAACTTCTTCAACATTTTGCATTTGGTGCTAGGGCTGTTCTGAATCCTATGGCTGCTATGTTTGGTGGTATTGTTGGACAGGAAGTTGTGAAGGCCTGTTCTGGAAAGTTCCATCCTCTTTTTCAGGTAGTTATTTGAGTTATTTATGTTTGTTTTTTTTTTTTTTTTTTTTTTTTTTTTTCTCTCCTGGCTTGCATCTGTGTACAATCTACTGGAAGAATTCCTTTCAATTGAATGAACTCAGTATAATCATGGTATCATGATTTTTCTATTGAATTACCTGTTAGTCTCAAAACTAAGTAGTCTTAGCATCATATATTGTTTCTATTCACATTATAGCCTTTCTCATGTGCATATGTCTTCTCCCCCCCCTTCCTTTTTTTTGGTTTCACAGTTTTTCTACTTCGACTCAGTTGAGTCCCTCCCCACGGAACCTTTGGATCCCAATGACTTGAAGCCCTTAAATAGCCGTTATGATTCACAAATCTCTGTCTTTGGAACTAAGCTTCAGAAAAAATTTGAAGATGCCAACATTTTTATGGTAGGATCTGGTGCTCTGGGGTGTGAGTTCTTAAAGAATTTGGCTTTGATGGGAGTATCTTGTGGTAAGGAAGGCAAGCTAACAATTACAGATGATGATGTCATTGAAAAAAGTAACCTTAGCAGACAGTTTCTCTTCCGGGACTGGAACATTGGGCAGGCTAAATCAACTGTTGCTGCTTCTGCTGCTGCTTTGATTAATCCTCATGTCAACATCGAAGCATTACAGAACCGTGCATCTCCTGAGACTGAGAATGTGTTTGATGATACATTCTGGGAGAATCTGGATGTTGTTATAAATGCTCTAGATAATGTGAATGCTAGGCTTTACATTGATGCAAGATGCTTATATTTCCAGAAACCCCTTTTGGAGTCGGGAACCTTGGGTGCCAAGTGCAACACTCAGATGGTTATTCCTCACTTGACTGAAAATTATGGTGCCTCACGAGATCCACCTGAAAAGCAAGCGCCTATGTGCACTGTTCACTCATTCCCGCACAATATAGATCACTGCTTGACATGGGCTCGATCTGAGTTTGAGGGTTTGCTTGAGAAGACGCCTAACGAAGTTAATGCCTACCTAAGAAATCCAAAGGAATACAATGCTGCCATGCAGAAGGCTGGTGATGCACAGGCAAGGGACAACTTGGAGCGTGTTCTCGAGTGTCTTGACAAAGAAAGATGTGTAGAATTTCAAGACTGCATCACCTGGGCTCGTCTGAAGTAATTTTCTTCTTTGTTCCTATCAATTTCTATTTCATATTTTAGCTTTACCTTTTCTTAACTAGGCTTCTGATGGTATGCTTTTAATGGAACCAGATTTGAGGACTACTTTGTTAACCGTGTGAAGCAGTTGACATTTACTTTTCCTGAGGATGCAACAACTAGCAGCAGAACACCATTCTGGTCTGCTCCTAAGCGATTTCCCCACTCACTGCAATTTTCCACTGATGATCTCAGTCACCTCCATTTCGTGTTGGCGGCATCCATCCTACGTGCCGAAACATTTGGCATTCCAATTCCTGATTGGGTTAAGTCTCCTAAGAAGTTGGCTGATGCTATTAGCAACGTGATAGTCCCTGATTTCCAACCCAAGGAGAATGTGAAGATTGAAACTGATGAGAAAGCCACAAGCCTCCCTCCTTCGATTGATGATAGTGTAGTAATTGATGAATTGATCGTGAAGTTAGAAAAATGCCAGCAGCAGTTGTCACCTGGTTTCAGGATGAATTCAATTCAGTTTGAGAAGGTTTTTAATTCTTATTTAAATAGAAGCATTCTGTTGCATATTCAATAGCTAATGCATGTATAATCTCTTAGCATCAGATAGATTTCTACTTGACCAGTATCTTTGTGACATGAGAGTGTTTGTTCAACTGGAAAGGTAGGCCTAAGCACAACCTCCTTTCCTACAAGATTGATTGAGTCTTTGATAATGGTTTGAATACACTTGGCTGGGTTTATTAGATTATTGGTACTATGTTCTTAACTATTATTTAGATTTTGAAGATAGTGATTTTCTAAGCTGGGATAGGTCTCTGTATGAGTTTGAGGAAGATTGCTAGACTGTTAAGGGTATGCTTGTGGACATTGCTCTCCTGTTTTACTAAGGTGGATCTGTAAGAGGAATAACTGAATATTTTAGTATTCTGTGTTGTGCTCAGGGTTGTTATTGTACACTTGATATAGGTAATTCCTACATCATAAGTAATGGCCTCTTATTGTCCTAAAATGGTGGATTTTTTATGAATGGGCATGTTTTTTCATGTATTTCATCCTGGTAATTAGTATTATGTTTTTCCATCGTAACATACCTAATATGACAATTGATATAAACCTTGATAGTTTTCCTTCTCGCTTCTTTATCAGACACAGTCCTATCCTATCACCGCCCTTGATTTTTTTTCCATTTGCAGGATGATGACACAAACTATCATATGGACTTTATAGCGGGACTTGCAAATATGAGGGCAAGGAATTATGGCATCCCTGAAGTTGACAAACTTAAGGCAAAATTCATTGCTGGAAGGATCATCCCAGCGATTGCAACCTCCACTGCTATGGCAACTGGTCTTGTTTGCTTGGAGCTTTATAAGGTTCTGAATGGAGGACACAAACTGGAGGACTACAGAAACAGCTTTGCTAATCTGGCACTGCCTCTGTTCTCCATGGCTGAGCCAGTTCCACCTAAGGTGATCAAGCATCAAGATATGAAGTGGACAGTATGGGATAGGTGGATTTTAAAAGATAATCCTACATTGAGACGGCTTATTGAATGGTTACAAAACAAGGGCTTAAATGCTTACAGCATCTCTTATGGCAGTTGTCTGCTTTACAACAGCATGTTCCCTAGGCATAAAGAACGCATGGACAGGAGGTTGGTTGATCTGGTTAGGGAAGTGGCCAAAGCAGAATTGCCTTCATCTCGACGACACTTTGATGTTGTGGTTGCTTGTGAGGATGATGAAGACAATGATATTGATATTCCTCAAATTTCCATTTATTTCCAATAGGTTTTTGGCCTTTGAAATTTAGCATTTGATCGTAGGATGAGAGGGGTGAGTGTTATAATTATCGTTCTGGATTTTAGACTTTCAGTTGACATATGCAAAAAATGGATGGTATATTATGATCATGACTATTTCAAGTATTCAAGTACAATCTGTACTAATTTGATGTTTCTTTTTCACATTTGTGTGCTTTAGCTACAAAATATTGTATTCCTCTTCATTTTAGCTGTTCATTGCTGTTGGCGTTGGGCGTTCTTTTCGAATGTGGCTAGGATGTATGCCATAAATTATATCATGCTACTCTGTTCTTTTTAACTTATTTTGGCAGTGGTCTATTGCTTGCTGCAACCCCTGGACGGATAAATGCGTTCATGAATTCTGATGTCCTTTTGCATTATTTAGTAACGTGATTTTCTGGGGAAAGGTAAAAATTAAGAATGAAACCTTCTTCTATTTGACATATCACTGAAAATGAATATCATGCCAAGTCCATATGCATACTTAATTTGACAGATGTGGTAAATGATGAATCTGAATGTGCCAATCACACCTCATGTTGACCGGAAGGTTTCTGATGTTAGAAGAGTAGGAATATGGACACAGGAGAAGGAATAAATTATCTCATCTATTGGATTCTGAATCAGCTACTAATAGGTTTTTTCCTCTCTTCAATTTAGAAGTATTTGAGCTCTGCATCTAGAACTGCACAAACACATGGCAAGGCATTTATATCATGCAAACATTGACTTGGATTCTCATCAAATTCCAGCCCTAATAATATGAGAAGGATGGGGAGATGCGAAAAAGAATTTGTAATTATACTTTGATCAGTAAACAGCTGCATACATCTAATTGGTTCACTCATCCTTTTTTTTTCGTTAAGGGCTTTCTTGTCATTATAAAAAGATGACGGCTCTGGAACTCTTATTTGCCTGCTCTATCTGCATCACTTGTGGACAATAAGCTCATCTGAACTCTTTAAGGTTGATTAACATTAACATTAACACAAACACGATTAGGAAAATTCAATGCCATCATCTTATTATCATCATCCGCCTGCACATATATATTGTATTTGACATATATACAAATACAAAAAATTTTAAATCTGTAAACTCTATTACACAGCACATATTTACTTAAAGAAGAAAGAATGCTTTTAGCTAATCGCCTCTTAATTTCTCCATGCAGAGATTCTTAGTAATGCAGTGCCTTTCCACTCCAAAATCATCTCATTATTCCATTGTCCTCCGACTCTCACCCCATAAAAACTCTGCTTTCCTTTCACTATTTCTCTACCTTCCTCCAGACTTTCTTCGCTTATCCTCCAACCTTCCAGGCTGCTTCCCATCTCAAGATTGCACCCTTCTTTCATCTCCATCCATTTGTGCAACCAACCATGAGAAGAGATAAAAGGTGCTGCGAACAGACACTCCAGCGCCATTCTTGCTTCTGCAAGATGAACTGGAAAGTTGGACTCAATTGATTCAAGAAGAGCTAGGTAATGTGCTATTTTCCCCTCGAAAAATGACGCAAAACTTGAGCAATTCTTCAAAGTTTCCCAAGAATCTCCATCTCCAAAAGTTATAATTCCTCCATTGCTGCCCATCAATCCTTTAGCTAACCTTAGAAACTCTTCCACCACCTTTCTACTTCTTACCCTCCCCATATGTGGAAGCCCCACCATGCAATTAAAGGCTAACCATTCGTTTCTACCACCTCTTTTCTTACTTCTCTTGATCTCACTAACCAAATCTTCAATTCCCATCTCCTCAATCTTCAACTTCAGGCCTAATCGTTTGGAATGATCGACTAGTCGCCTTTTCGCCTCTTCAAAATTCCACAGTAAAGGAGCCTTATCAGAGTCTTGTTTTTCCCATTTAATTGCTGTCAAATTCACTGCCTTGTGTAGCCTAGCCAAGGCCTCAAGCATTGGAGGCCATTGAACACCTTCACCCATGTCCAAGTCCACAATATGAATCATCTCAGCATCAGCTGGAATAGCTTCAAGAATCGCTGCATTAGCAGCAAAGTGAGCAATTCTTCCATATGGGAATAGTTGGTAGAAAGCATTAAAAGCAGCCTCAAAGTTCTTGGACGATTCTTGTTTTAGATAATCCCCATGATCATGATGCTGAAGGGAGGACAAGTTGAATGCTAGACGCGATAGAGGTTCACCAGCAGCAAGGCTAACTTTCTCACTTACACATCTCATAGTCACATCTGCAAGATCACTCTGCCCATTCTCCATAGCTTCACCGTAGGCCTTTAGGAGGTGAAGAATACTTAACTGGTTTTCAAGCTCCATTTCTTCCCCAGGCAAAGTGAGCGCCATGAACGATTCATTAGACTTGATTGAAGGGCTAGGACTCCATCCTTCTTTCCCTTCATTAGACATCTCACTATTGTCACTGCTCAACCGTCCACATACAAACTCCATATCTCCATTAACATTTTGGTCAAAAGTTAACCCCTCGGTGTCTAGCAAGAAATCCTCCACGGATAACGTGGTGGATTGGTAATGATCATCAACAGAAGCTGAAGATTGAGCAAATTCAGGACTTGGGCAGACGGAAGAAAAACATGGGATTGAGGAAATATCATAGGAATCCTCTGGTGCTGTAAATGATAAGAATTCATAAACATCAACATAAGCATCATCGACCATGTCCATTAGACCGTGGTACTCACCAACCTGAACATTATCAGCACTAGATTTTATGATATCGTAGAATGGCCATGAAGATGGCTGAAAAAATTGGCAACCCATCATGATGAAATATTGAAGTGAATTGAGAAAAGGAAAAAAAAAAAAAAAAAAAAAAGAACTACTATCAATGGAAAGAGAGTGAATTTTAGTGTTGAATTAATGATGAGATTAGTGATATTTATATTGGCGAAATTTGGAACAGTGTAGAGGATAACGACCAATCACTTTGTTTATTCCTACAAGGTTCCCAGCTTATTCTCCTTACCTCTCCTGGCAGCTTCTTGCCAGGGACGTATAGTATTAAACTATTGATTACTATAATATTTTTACGAATAATTTCATGCATATCTATTCATATTCAAATACCAGTCAGTATTTTTTAATCCTAGAGTTTGGATTTTATAAGCTTTTCAAAGTAATTACCTTTCCCATAAATTAAATAACAGTAAAAAACCAAAAAGTGAGGTACCTTTCACTGTTTTGTGCTTCAATTTTTATGAATATATTCTTAGTCATGATATTAATATTCAATTTATCATGCCTGGAATTGATTGAGACTTCAGAGTTCATAAGAAGATCAATATTTTCCATCCAATTTTGGGGAACATTGACTCCAATATGACCCGTTTCGATCATAAGTAAATGTCTATTATTGAAAGTGAAAACAGGTTTACAGTCCTTGAATTTCTTAAATTTTGTTTCTTCAGCCCTTATTCTTCAACGGTATGTTTCTGAGCCCATGGACATTCTAATTTAAGAATATTAATGATTGAATTAACAACATATATAAAAAAAAAATTAAAAAAAGGTTTTTGGTTCGTTGAAAAGTTGTAGGAAAGTAATTTTTTTTATAAATTTATTGGACTCAATATAAATAAATATGTTTGAATCGATTTA
Organism: Omphalea diandra; assembly: GCA_949677035.1. Classification (NCBI taxonomy): domain Eukaryota; kingdom Viridiplantae; phylum Streptophyta; class Magnoliopsida; order Malpighiales; family Euphorbiaceae; genus Omphalea; species Omphalea diandra. The sequence continues at coordinate 39,725 of CATIWR010042408.1, forward strand.
GAGAAGAGATGTATTGAGTAAAGCAAAAAATTCCTTACTATATGATAAAAAAATATATAATTAAAAGATATGGTCATGATAGACAAATGTCAAGAAATTTAAGGCTTTAGAAAACAAATTTTACTTATTAAAAAAGGTGATTTCTTTTGAGGGTAATTGAAACAAATTAGATCTCTACACGTAGGATCTTGTATTCATCATTATATATATATATATATATATATATATATATATATATATATATATATATATATATATATATATATATATATATATATATATAAAAAAAAGAAGAGTGTTTTTTGTTAGATATGGAGTGTGAGGATAGTAGCACTATGTATGA
>CATIWR010042410.1:0-13279 GCA_949677035.1 Omphalea diandra
TAGTGATGACACCTTGCTCATCTAACTTGTTCCTAAACACCCACTTACTACCTATAATTGGGTGATTTTTAGGCCTAGGGACAAGTTTCCATACTTTGTTTCTCTTAAATTGGTTGAGTTCTTCTTTCATAGCAACTACCCAACTTTTATCTTCAATGGCCTCATCAATTGATTTTGGCTTTAATTGAGAAACAAATGCAAGATTGTTATCTAAAAGATGAAGTTGAGATTTAGTACTTATACCCTTTGATGTATCACCAATGATTAAGTCTTTGGGGTGATACTCAGAAAATCTTCAATCTTTGGGTAGATCTTGTCTTGGTTCTTCTTCTTGTTGATGTTGTGGTTCTTCTTCCATCCCTGATGATTCTTTATCATCTCTTCTTGTAGTATCTTCCAATTCCAGTTTTTCAAGATTATCTACAAGATCATCAACAAAACTACCTTTCCCAAGATCAAATTTACTAGATTCATCAAAAACAACATTCATAGACTCTTCAACTACCATTGAACTTTTGTTAAAGACTCTATATGCTTTACTTGAGGTGGAATATCCTAAGAAGATTCCCTCATTAGTTTTGGAATCAAATTTCCCAAGATTATCCTTGGTGTTTAAAATATAACACTAACATCCAAATACTCTTAGGTATGCAATTTTGGGTTTTCTACCATTCCAAAGCTCATAAGAGGTTTTATTGAGAATGGGTCTTTTGAAAACTCCATTTGCAATATAACGTGAGGTATTAATGGCTTCGACCAAAAGTAATTTGGTAAAGAATACTCATTGAGCATTGTCCTAGCCATTTCTACCAAAGATTTATTTTTTCTTTCTACAACACCATTTTGTTGTGGTGTTCTTGGAGTTGAAAAATTATGAAAAACTTGATTCTCCAAACAGTAATTTTCAAATAATTCATTTTGAAATTCCTTTCTATGGTCACTTCTAATAAAGAAAATGAAGTAAACTTTTTCATTTTGAACCCTTTTTGTAAAACTTTTGAAAGCATCAAAAGAATCATTTTTATGAGCTAGAAAAGATACCCAAGTAAACCTAGAGTAGTCATCTACAAGGACTAGTGCATTGTACTTTGCACCTAAGTTAGCACTTCTAGTAGGTCCTATTAAGTCCATATGGATAAGTTGAAGAGGTCTAGATGTACTTACAACATTTTTGGCTTTATGAGGTATGGTGTTGCTTCCCCATTTGACATAGACCACATGTCTTGTCTTTAGAGTAATTTAACTTGGGAAGTCCTTCCACTAACTCTCCTTTGGATAGACTTTGAAGAAGATCCATGCTTGCATGACCAAGCCTTCTATGCCACAATCAAGCTTCATTGCTCAAAGACATAAGACACCTAAAAGATTGGTTAGCCAAATTGTCTAAGTCAATTGAATAGGTATTGCCTTTCCTTTCACCTTTGAAAATCACCTCATCATCCAATAGAGTGGTGACTCGGTATTCCTTAGGATCAAAGGTGACTTTGTTACCTTTGTCACACAATTGACTTACACTTAACAAGTTATGTTGCAAGCCACTAATAAGTAAAATATTATCAATTAATGAACAACCATCCTTACCTATGGTACCAATGCTAATTACCTTACCCTTAGCATTGTTACCAAATGTGACATCTTCATTTTCTTTCTCTTTGAGTGATGTGAATAGTTTTCTATTTTTGGTCATATGTTTTGAGTAACCACTATCCACATGCCAATTACTTGCTTTGGTGGTAGTCATATTTGCCTACAAAATAAGAGTCAATCACCTTTTCTTTGGTACCCAAGTACACTTAGGTCCTAGGGGGTTAGTGATTGAAGGATCCTCTAACTTGAGGTGAGCCTTCCTAATAAAGCAATGTATATTGACATGCCTATATTTCATGCAATAGTGGCATTGGAGATTTGACTTGTTAGTCTTTCTCCTATGCATGAATTTAGTATGAGTAGGAAACTTTCTCATACCATGATCATGTGAGTGCATGTATGGACACATATGATGAGTAGGGGTAGAGGATTTTCTATGAGGATGATTATGCCTTTTGTTATACATATAAGCATGATTGGCTCTTTGAGTCTTAGCTCTAGAGCCTTGGGGAGCCTTTCCTTTGCCCTTAGGCTTAGGAGGCTTAGTGCTAGGAGCACTTTTCTTCCCAATCACCTCAATGCTTGAGGTTTGAGGTTGTGAAGCTCTAATAAATGTAGTTGTGGAAGATGATGAAGCTCCATTAAAACCTAGACCATACCTAATTAAATGTGGTCTTTGTGACACAATAAGAGTGTCTAAAGCCTCTTTTCCTTTATGGAATTTAGAGATTGAGCTTCTAAGCTCAATGACTTCCCCTTTGAGAGAGTTATTCTCCTTTCTAAGTGAGGCTAAGGAAGAAGATGATGTAGATAAATTTTCAACATATTTCTTAAGTTCTTCATTAGAAGCCCTCAATTCATTTACAAGCTCATTTAGAGACTTGTATTTATCTTCTAATTTGGAGCATTTCTTCCCATAGGTTTTAACTTGTGACTTATACTTGTCACACTTCATAGTTAGAGCTTCTAATAGCTCTTCATCTATATCATCTACCTCATAATCAGAATTGGAGTGGAAGGATGTACTTACTTCTTGTAAAGAGTCCCTTAGTGCCATGAAGCATATGTTGGCCACCTCTCCTTCTTCCTCTTCTTCACTTGAGTCATCATCCCAAGTGGCGGAGAAGCTTTTCTTCTTTTCTTTGTCCCATCTCTTCTTTTTCTTCAACTTGGGACATTCATGCTTCATGTGCCCTTGTTTGCTATATTCATAGCATGTGACATCATTTGTTCTCTCTTTTGGACTTTGGGCTGATTTTTTAAAAACTCTTCTCTCTTTTCTCCTCCTTATCAACTCCTTAGTTCTCCTTGAGAGCATGGCTAGCTCTTCTTCTTCTTTATCACTATCCTCTTCACTTGAGGATATGTCTACTTTTTTCTCCCTTGTTGAAGCTTTGAGACCTATGGTTCTTTTTTTTGATTTTTCACCTTGGCCCCTTAGCTTCTTCATTTGCTCATCTTTTTGAATGGCCAACTCATGAGTTAAGAGCTTGTCAATGAGCACATCAGTTGGGACCTTTCCAATCTCTAGATTGGATTATTGAATGCTGCACACCCTAACCCCAAATTTGTCAAGTGGAAGAGTTTTAAGAATTTTGGGTGTTACCTCATAATTTATGAGTGCTCTTCCAAACTTCTTCATATTGGTGACAATGGACAAGAGCCAGTTGGACATTTTCGTGATGTTCTCATTGTCCTTCATCATGAAAAGTTTCCATTCGATGACATACATCTCCAAACGGCTTGACTTCACTAGGGTTGTGCCTTCATAATAATTCTCTAGAGTCTTCCATATGGCATGTGCGGTTTGACAATGTTGCACTCTCCCAATCTCTTCTTTCGAAAGTGAGCTTAGGAGAATGGCCGTTGCCCTCTTGTTCTTGCCATTTGACTTATGGTAAGCTTCAACCCATTCATCCCTTGGGATTAATTCTTCATTGCCATCCATAACTCTTGTAGGAGGCTTCCATTCCTTAATTACCACATCCCAAAGGTCCACCACATCTATGTCAAGATAGATCTCCATCCTATACTTCTAATGAGTATAGTCGGTTCCATCAAAATAAGGCTTTAGTTGTGAGTGGTTTACTTCTTGTGCCATGATCTTGTTTCACCCAATGAAGGTTTGATTTGTGAAGACCTTGCTCTAATACCACTTGTTGCCCCTAGGCACCAAGAAGGGGGGTTGAATTGGTGTATAAAATTTCAAAAAACAAAGAAAAGGGAATTAGAAAGAGTAGAATGAAGATAATCAATTTATAGTGGTTCGGGTATAATAGACACTATGTCCACTCCCTAATTAACCAATTGGGTATTTTACTATCTCAAGGTGTTTTCAAGTTTACACCCAACTTGTATAACTTGTGTTTTGATGGCTCACACACAACCTTACAATAAAGTGCTTTTAGGCTAACACACAACCTCACTCAAGTGCTTCAATAGGCTCACACTTAAACCTTTCTTAGAGTGTTTTAACAGGCTAACATTACAACCTTACAACTTGGTGTTTAATGCTCACACCTAACAATTACAATTTCATAAAGAAAATGAAGGAAAATGAGTAGCAAAGATTAAGAGTTTTAATCACTTGTAATAAATTCCTTAGCAACCTTATTCATGTCTGTTTGGTGGTGTATTTATACCTAAACTTCATTAAAGAGACGTTGCAGATCATAGCTCATCAAATCTTTGAGACATGCTATACAAATTCTGCATTAAATGCTTGTCAAGATAAAATCGCGGTCGCTACTAAAACTTCGCGGTCGCGATATCCAAATTCCTCAAGAGAAATCCCGTTTGTGTCTAATGACTAGTCCACGTGGCAGCTTCTGATTAGTTCATCAGGAAAATATAGCCGTTATCTTTCACCTACCTTCAGAAGTCATGGTCAAAAGTTTTCTTATACAGGACGTGACAGAGGACGCAAATTCGTCTATCAAAAGTGGTCATTTTTCTTCCTCAGGATTCGCAGTCACTACCAACAAGATGCCACCGTGAAATTTGATTTCCAATGATTTTCTGGGACACTTGTCAAGCTGTGGTTGTGAACTTGCTTCCCTTTTGAGTCACTTTGAAATTCGCGGTCGCGACTAGGGCGTGATATGCACCGCGAATTCATCTATCACATTTTGGGCTTTTTTTTTTTTTCCATAAGTCGCGATCGAGAATGGCTCCATGATTTCGCCTACTTTAATTTCAACATGTCTTAACATGAGTCGTAGTCACTATTTACATGTCACTTTGGAGTTTATCAACTCCTTTCATTTCTTCTTGAGAGATTTATCTATTTGTGCAAAATCAACACTTATTTGAAATATTAGTGATGATCAATCTTCTTTGTCAAGATCAAAAGAGGTTCTAGACTTAGGATTAACTATCATAGTCCAACAGTGTTCATAAAGAAAATTATTTTAGTTCATGTAAAATATAGTTTCAATTATTTTGAGAGTTTCAATTATGTGTATTTATTTATATTAAATATTATATAGGAAAAAAGAGGGGGTTTATAATTGTGATTGGTCCATATGGGACTAATCATAAACAAAAAAAAAAAAGTAGCCTCAAGTAAGGAGAAAGAGAGAGAGAGAGAGAGAGAGAGAGAGAGAGAGAGAGAGGGAGGGAGGGGGCTTCTCTGGCTCGACATGCTTTGGCCATCACCAACTTACATCATCGATGTCACTAGTTTCCCCTTACCTACAACAGATGGCCGACGGTGGTAATAGCGGCGACAATGGAGACAAAAAAGTGTTAGGCACCAAACTTCAAATCCTCATATCTCTTGGTTCTGATGTCCAAATCAAGCATGGTTAATGAACTAATAGATATATTAATTGGTTGATGTAAGAATTGAGGTTTAGTATTGATTTTAGATTAAATTATGAGAACTAAAAAAGTTTATTTTAATTAGAGAAATTAATTGTAATTAATACACTTGTTAAGCATTATGAAATTATTAAGGGTATTTTATCGAGTTAATTGAATAAGTATGAGGGTAATCAAGTTAATTTGAGATTTAATTATAAGATGAGAAAATTTATTAAATTGAAGAATTTAATTAGATCTAAAGAGATTAATAATAATTAATGATAATTATGAGAATTATGTATAAGGTAATGAATTGAAGAAAATAATTTAACTAATAGTTAGATTGACTAATTAGTGTTAAGAAATATAATATATATATAAAATTTATTATTGAGAATTTGGATATATTGTTTATAATTATTTAGTTAAAGAAATTGATTGAGTTAATTAAAATATATTATTAATGATATGATTATTGAAGATTTTTGTTGATTAATCATTAATTTATTAAATTAACTATTATTTTAATGAGTGTTTATTATTATTGAAAACTATTTGAAGGATTATGTTTATAAATTGAGAATTATTAATTATTGAATTATGCAACGTGTTTGTTCAGGTGTATGAGAAATTTGGAGACTTGACTTGAATTGAGTGACGTTTATAGAAGTATTTTTACATGAAATCGACCAGTTTTTTGAGGAGTAGGTCTAGCTTTTAGGGAAGATGTTGCCAAATTCTTGTTAGAAATTTCGGTAGGAATTAAAATGAAGATTTAGGAAAAATAATAATCTTAAAAGTTAGGTCAAGAATAATATTCTATATTGGTTCTAATAAATTAGATTTCTTTATTTAGACTTTCCTGCCACCCAGTCCGCACCACTAGAAGCATAGAGCATCTCACGATCTTCGACTTTTTGTGAGTTAGTATTATATACTTTTATGATATACAAGTTTGAGATGACTTTCTCTTAAATATTAATATTATTTTTAAACTTGCATTATATGTCTATATGTGTATAATTTATGATATTGATGTGATTGCGGATTGAGAGCATTAGCAGAATATTCCACCAGATGGATATTAGGACCGAATGCGCACCAGTTTGATCATATATAAATGATTGTGATTGAGAAGTGCCCTAGTTGAGCTTGCTCTCTAGACTTATGATATTAAAATATTATGATATGATAGTGCCTTAGTCGAAATTGCTCTATGAATATTATGAGATAATAGTGCATGATTAAACTTGCTCTTTAGGTGATGATACATTGAAATAAGTGAACTGGTTAGCGATCTTGGTCGAGCTTGCTCTTTAGGTGCTAATCAATTTGGAATAAAAAAGCCTAATGACTATTAGTATTGGAGTATAGAGTTTTGCTCTCATTCTCATTCCATATGCTTGACCTTATTGATGAATTTTATATATATATATATTGTTGGCCTAGGGCACCGGAAAGGGGTGTTGAATTGGTGGTTGATTAAAAATTAAAATGGAAGGTTAGTGTGTTTAGGAGATTAAGAAGGAGATGAAAAAAAATCAACACAAACACTTATAGTGGTTCAGGTGTTAACAAACCCTACGTCCACTCTCCAATTCTTCACAATTGGATGTTTAACTCAACTAACCTAGTGTTTCCAAGGTTACACCAAACTTTTACACTTGTGTTTAAGGCTCACACAAAAACCCTTACAACTTGTGTTTTTTAGGCTCACACAAAAATATCTTACAAGTGTTTTTAGGCTCACACTTCAACCTCTTACAAGAGTTTTAAATCTAGGCTAACTCTCAACCCTTTTACAATGTGTTTATTGCTCACACCTAACAATCAATAACACATCAAAGAAGAATAAAAGAATGAGTAGCAACTTGGCAAGAGTTTAGTTATAATTAATTTAATTCTCTTGCATTTACATATGTTTGGTGGAGTATTTATAGCCCACATCCACCAAAGAGACGTTACTCTAAAACTATCTCCAAATCTCTAAGTTGTGCTAATCAAATATTGCATTAAATGCTTGTTAGGCTAAAGTCACGGTTGCAAATTTCCAATTTGCACTTAGGAGCAAGAAATCGTGGTAGAGAACCCTATTATGTGTCTAACGGCTAGTCCACGTGTCATTCTTCCATCGTTTGTCTAAGAAAAATAGTTGTTGTGTTTTACCTACTTCTTAAAAGTCACGGTTGTGAGTTGCCTTTGCCTGGGGCAGAACTAAGACCGCAAATTCCTTTGTTTGATGACGAAATTGCAACATCTTGAGTTACGGATGTGACTAGAAATTTGCCCTCACAATTTTTGATATCCAACAGTTACCTTGGACACTTGGCATGCTGTGGCTGTGGCTGTGGCGTTGGTTCCCTCCTTTGTCACTATGAAATTTGCGGTCGCAACTAAGGGCACGACAACCATTGCGAATGCCTTTGTGACTCAACCTTATTTCCTTCGGTTATATTGCGACTGCGAATTCACCCATGAATTCCTCTGGCCTAGCTCCTTCCATTCTTATAGCTAATTCATGGTCGCAATTTAGGGGATATAGACTGCGAATTTGGATGACCTTACCAAGGTTGGAGATTTTGATTTCCATCCATCTTTTAATTGAAAAACTATCTTATACACTGCAAAACAACACTTAATGAAACATTAGAATTAATCAATCTCTATTGTCAAGGTTAAAAGAGGTTTATAACTTAGGTTTAACTAACGTAGTCCAACAATCTCTCCCTTTTTGATTTTGACAACTTAGATTGATCTCAAGGAAAATCAAATGCATGAGTTGTGAAGTTGGGATAGTCAATGATGAAATGATCAATGAATACTTAAAGAAATTCTAGTCAATGATCAATAAGAAATTTAAAAATGCTCCCCCTCAACTTATGCTTCACTCTTCCCCTCAACTTATGCTTCACTCTTCCCTTACATTACTTATTTTAACTTCATACTACACTATCTCTCCCCCTTTGGCAAGATAAAAAAGAAAGTAAATATGGAAGAGTAGATGAAATGCATAAAGATGAGATAAAGAGATCATAAGGAGTAAATAATAACTCACAAAAACATAAAAATTTCAATCACATAGCAAATGAGATAGAGAATTGCAAATCAAAGACTTTTGTTTATTTATAAACTGTGGGATCAATAGTGTTTACATCAAGAAATTAAAAACAAAGCAGAAAAAAAAACAAAAATCCTAAAGATAATCTAAAAGATAGGAGAACTATCATCATCTCCAAAATCATCTTGATCTTCATTGTCTCCTCCTCTTTCAGCTTCATCACCTGTCTCAACCTCTTGATTGTCCTCCTTGTCTAGTGTGTCCTCCCAATCTTCAAAATCTGGAAGATGACAGGAAGGAGCACCGACATTCTCTTGTAAATCCACCAAGTCATTGTGTAGGTGGGAAAAGAGGAGAAACCTTCTCTAGAGCATCCTCATTACCTTGTCTAATTTTCAGTTGATGGTGGCAAGAGAGATTTTGGACTTAGGTTTTGATTGAAAATATGGGACTGGGTGTACCCCTTCTTCAATGAGAAGCCTTTTCATTTTGGAGGCTTGGGATGTTTCCATCTTTTTTGCTCTAAAAGCACCTAAGGTGTAAGTATAAGAATCAGAATGAATGGCTTTTGCATTGACAAGGTAGGTAAGGTCCATAAAGTTTTGAGAGGGAAAAAGCTTCTTAGTGAGGAATTTTTCATTTTTCTCATTAAGAGCATCAACAAATCTGTAGATGGCAGTGATATGAGAAGGGAGAAGAAACAGACTCTTAGGTTTGGTACTCCTGTGAATCAGTTGATCCATAAGATAGCGGCCAGTTTGTATGGGCTTATTTTTGACAAGGCAGAAAAGGAAAGCAAGATCTTTTTGAGATACCTTTTCTTTACTATCTCCTCTTGCGTTAACAAAGAAGGTGATGATACGATGAGATACCTAAAAAGGTAAGGTTCAGGTGTATTTGCCTAATAAGTTTTTGGGATCATGTTTGGTCTTGATAGAAATTTTGAACCAAAATTTGAAATAGATGACATCAAAAGCAGAGATGATGAACAAAATGTCATCTCTAACTTAAAGATTGAAAAGATTGGATAAATGTTCAAAGGTGATGAACTGAGGGTCCCTAAAAGCACGAAATACGAACCCGTATTGGTCAACATGAGATTTTACTCTCTGACTTTGAGTCACGATACATATGAATTAAAGAATGAGTGCAATGGTTAGCAATCAAATCACTTAAATGTATGGCAGTTACCCAAATTCGCAACTGCGATCTCAAAGTCGTGACTACTAATTTTGAAAAATGTGAGTAACAGACAAAAAAATCCTCAGGAAATAGAACATTCAATGGTCAAAAGTTTTGAAATTTAAACAAATTCACAATGGGAAATGAAATTTGTGCATGTGAATTGATGGTTTTCAGCCGAGGGAAATGTACTTATAATTCGCAATTGTGAATCACGAAGTAGTGGCCGCGAATTATGAGGCAAAAAGATAACTATGAAATTTTAAGACTTGACATCTAACACTATGATCCACTTTGTTATTTTGATGTTTAATTCATGCAAGTTAGCATTGAAAAGTACAATTGCACATGAATTTAAAACATCTAAAAGAATAAACATCATACACATCCTATGGCAATCATTCAATCATGGAATAACATATCATGTAAAATGTTCTAATTTTTCACTTTAGGGAGCTTCCATCAAGCATTCCTAACTCTCTCTTAATGAAGTTTAACCTTTCTTCATTGAGAGGTTTAGTGAAAATGTCAGCAAGTTGATGATTTGTGTCTATAAATTCTAACATAACATCACCATTTTGGATATGATCCTTAAGAAAGTGATTCTTAATGTCTATATGTTTACTCCTAGAGTGTTTGATGGGATTCTTAGATAGATTAATCGCATTAATATTGTCACATTTTATGGGAATGTGATTAACCACTTTGCCATAATCTTTTAATTGTTGTTTCATCCAAAGGACTTGGGTGCAACAACAACCCGTAGCTACATACTCAGCTTTGGTGGTGGATAAGACAACTAAAATTTGCTTTTTGCTAAACCAAGACACTAAACATTCTCTTATAAATTGGTAAGTTCCAAAAGTGCTCTTCCTATTTAAAAGACTATTGGCATAATCCACATTCGAGTAACCTATAAGACCAAATGAAAAATCTTTAGAATACCATAACCCTAAATGCAATATGTTATGCAAATATTTGAAAATTCTTTTGACAACATTCAAATGTGATTCTTTAGGAGAAGATTGAAACGTAATACACATGCATACACTAAACAATATATTAGGTCTAGAAGTGGTAAGATAGAGTAAAGAACCAATCATACCTCAATATCTCTTCTCATTAACCGTTTTACTTGATTTGTCCTTGTCCAATTTGATGGTAGCACTTATGGGTGTTTTTTTCCACTTTACATCTATCCATGCCAAATTTCTTAAGAATATCTTTTATGCATTTGGCTTGATTGATGAAGATCTCTTCTTTGGTTTGCTTTATTTATAGGTAAAGGAAAAAATTGATCTCTCCCATCATGCTCATCTTGAATTCCCTAGTCATACATTTAACAAACTCCTCCCATAGAGATTCATTAGTAGCAATAAAAATGATATCATCAACATAAATTTGTACTATTTATGTATCATGATTATGCTTTTTTACAAACAAACTTGTGTCAACTTTCCCTTTCTCAAAATCTTTTTTTAAAAGAAAAGAACTAAGCCTTTCAAACCTAGCTCTTGGAGCTTGTTTTAAACCATATAATGCTCTATTCAATTTGAAAACATAATTTGGAAAACTATGAGATTCAAAACCAGGAGGTTGTTTAACATAAACTTCCTACTTAATAACACCATTTAGAAAAGCACTGTTGACATCCATTTGAAAAAGTTTAAAGTTCATGACATGTATATGCCAAAAGAATCCTAATGGCCTCTAACCTTGCCATAGGGGCATAGGTTTTATCATAGTCTATGCCTTCCTCTTGGTTGTAGCCTTTTGTAACCAATCTAGCCTTATTCCTAGTGATGAACCCTTACTCATCTAACTTATTCCTAAACACCTATTTGTAACTTACAATTGGGTGTTCCTTTGGCCTAAAAACAAGTTCCCATACATTGTTTCTCTCAAATTGGTTGAGTTCCTCTTACATGACAATCACCCAACTCTCATCATCAAGAGCCTCATCAATAGATTTCGACTAAACTTGAGAAACAAAGGCAAAATTATTATCTAAAATGTTAAGTTAAGATTTAGTACTTAGACCTTTTGAAGTATCACAAATGATTAAATCTTTAGGGTAATGCTTGGAGAATCTCCAATCCTTGGGTAGTTCTTGACTAGTCAATTCTTGTTGTTGATGTTGTGGTTCTTTATCTACTTTTGATGACTTGTCCTCATCATTATCCTTTCTTGCTCTCTTATAGTATGTTCCAATTCTAATTTTTCAAAGTCACCTATAAGATTATTAAAAAAAGATCCTTTCCCAAGATTAAGCTTACTAGATTCATCAAACACAACATGTGTTAGACTAGGGTGGTTAACCCTAAGTCTTGGACCTCTTTTGATCTTGACAAAGGGGATTGATCAATTCTAATATTTCATATTAAGTGTTGTTTTGTAGTTTTTAGTTAATCTTTACATTGGAAGTTAGATGAAGTTAAAAAATCTCCAAAGTAAGTAAGTGCTTTCTAATTCATGATCGCAACCGCGAATTAGAACAAGGTAGGTTGACAAAATGGATAGACGTATTCGCAGACCACTTTTCTGTCGCTACTAATTCAAAGAAAGGAAAGCTCGAGTCACAGACGAATTTGCAGTATAAGGCTTGCCTCAGTTGCAACCATGAATTTCAAAGTAACTTAAGATGTAATCAAGTTCACAACCACAACTTGATAAGTGTCCCAGGTAACCGTTGAAAGTCAAAAATCACGATGGGAACTTATTAGTAGGAACCGCAAAGCTAAAAGAAGAAGATGAACACTTTTGGCAGAGGAATTTACGTTCAGAGTCGTGGCCTGTACAAAAGAAATCATGACCGCTACTTATGTGAGCAGGTGAAAGGCAACAATTATATTTTCCAGTTGAACTAATGAGAAGCTGCCACGTGGACTAGTCTTTATACATAAATAGAGTTTTTCTTATGGAATTTGGATTTCACGATTGCTAACGAGTAGTAGCGACCGTGAATTTAGATTGTCAAGTATTTAATGCCAAAATCTGTCTAGCACACTTTGATGATTTTGTACCAGTTTTATTGCAATGTCTCTTTGGTGGGTAGAGACTATAAATACCTCACCAAGCAGATGTAAATGCAAGAGAATTGATAACTTTGTACCTAAACTCTTGCAATTTTGCTATTCATTCTTTTCTATTCTTGAAATTATTGTTGGGTGTAAGCATAAACACCAATTGTATTAGGTTATAGTATGAGCCTGTCAAAACACTAAGAGAGGTTGTTGTGTGAGCCTGTTAAAACACAAGTGTAAATGTTATTGTGTAAGTCTCAAAACACAAGTGTATAGGTTGTTATGTGAGCCTTCAAAACACAAGTGCAAAAGTTTAATGTAAGCTTGAAAACACCTTTAAAAGATAGTGGAACATCTAATTTCTAAGAATTGGGCAGTGGAGGTAGGGTTGTTTATACCCAAACCACTATAAATCGTGTGTTTCTTTCCTACTCATTTCTCTTCTCTCTTTCCAATTTTAATTTTTATACACCAATTCAACCCCCCCCCCCCCCCCCTTCTTGGTGCCTAGGGCCAATAGTTTGGACAAGATTGGATAAGATTTTCTTATGAAAATCTAGCATTTGAGATCCTGCTTTGAGTGTGAAAGTATTTGATTGGGTTGAGACCTAGGCAAGTTGCCTTA
>CATIWR010042425.1:0-36518 GCA_949677035.1 Omphalea diandra
CCCCCCCCCCCCCCCCCCCCCCCCCCCCCCCCCCCCCCCCCCCCCCCCCCCCCCCCCCCCCCCCCCCCCCCCCCCCCCCCCCCCCCCCCCCCCCCCCCCCCCCCCCCCCCCCCCCCCCCCCCAGGTTTAAATTGGTGTATAAGAATTAAATAGGAAAGAAAGAGAAGAAATGAGATGAGAGGAAACATAGGATTTATAGTGGTTTGGGTGTAATCGACCCTACGCCCACTCCCTAATTCTTCGAAATTGTGTATTCCACTATCTTTCAAAGGTGTTTTCATGCTTACACAAAACTTTTACACATGTGTTTTAAAGGCTCACACAACAACCTATGCACTTGTGTTTTTAGGCTTACATAACAACCTTTACAACTTGTGTTTAACAGGCTCACACTATAACCTATTACAAATGGTGTTTATGCTCACACCCAACAAGGACTTAAAGAATAGAAAAGAGTGAGTAGCAAAATTATAAGAGTTACAAAGTTATTAATTCTTTTACATTTGCATATGTTTAGTGAGGTATTTATAGCCTCTACCCACAAAAGAGACGTTGCAATAAAATTGGTACAAAATCATCAAAGTATGCTAGATAGATTTTTGCATTAAATGCTTGACAGTCATTTCGCGATCGCTACTACTTATTCATAGTCGTGAATTCTAAATTCCATAAGGAAAACCTCATTTGTGTCTAATGGCTAGTCTACGTGGCAGCTTCTGATTAGTGCATCAGGAAAATATAGTCATTGCCTTTCACCTACTCTCAAAAGTAGTGGCCATGATTTATCTTATATAGAATGCTACTCTGGATGCTAATTCCTCTACCAAAAGTGTTCATCTTCTTCTTTTGGGTTCACGGTAGCTACCAACAAGTTCTCCTTGCTATTTTTGACTTCCAACAGTTACCTGGAACATTTGTCAAGCTGTGATTGTAGACTTGATTGCATCTTGAGTTACTTTGAAATTCGCGGTCGTGACTGAGGCAAGTTTTATACCGCGAATTCGTCTGTCACTTTTGGAGTTCTTCCTTTTGATGAATCGCGATCGAGAATTACTCATACTTTAAAGATTAAGGTTTCTATCTAACTTCTAATTTAAAGATTTTCACAAAAACTATAAAACATCACTAAATATAAACATTAAAAATGATCAATCCCCTTTGTCAAGATCAAAAGAAGCCCAAGACTTAGGGTTAACTACCCTAGTCTAACAATCTCCCCCTTTTTTATTTTGACAACGTAGATTGATCCTTAAAAGTGAAAAAGATGGGGGAAAGTGAAGTTGGATTGTAATATGATTCAATGAATGCTTATGACAAAATTTACTAAGTATAGCATTCATTTAATCAAAGGTGAAATTGATAAAATAATTGGTATATTGCTCCCCCTCAACTTATGCTATAGTTATTCTCAAGTTATTTCATTATTTTCTCCCTTTCACAATCTCTCCCCCTTTGGCAATATCAAAAAGAGGGTATATAAGGAAAAGAAAGAAAGAAAGAAAAAAAATGAAATTCATGCGTAATAATTCATAGGGAGCAAACATAATGCAATGGATAAAAGAATAAACATCAATCACATAAGATAACAATGTTTGCAAAGAAACAAGATTTATTTATATATATTCATAACTGTGGGATCATAAGATTTGTAAAAATAAACATAAGGAAAGTGAAAAATAAATACAAAAGATCCCTAATCTAAAGTAGTGGAGAATCATCTCTGGAAGATGGTGTATCTGGTGCTTGTTGTGCTCCCCCAACTTCATCTCCATCCTTTACGTCATCTTCATTACCAGCTCCATCTTGCGTATCTTCAAATTCGATGAAGTCTGGAAGATGGCAATAAGGAACTCCTAGTTTCTCTTGGAGATCCACCATATCGCTATGAAGATGAGAAATGAAGAGGAACCTTCTCTTCATCATCTTCATAAGCTTGTCCAACTTACGATCAATAGTGGCAAAAGATAACTTAGACTTTGGTTTTGGTTGAGGAGGAGGGATTTGAATGTTGCCTTTTTCAATTTGAAGCCTCTTTCGCTTAGAAGCTTAGGAAGGTTTCCATCTTCTTTACTCCGATGGCACCAAGGGTGTAGATATATGTGTCCAGATGAATTGCCTTGGCGTTGATGAGGTAGGTTAGGTCGAGGAAGTTTTGAGAGGGAATGAGCTTTTTGGTAAGGAGTTTCTCTTTCTCCTTATCAAGTGCTCCAACAAAGCAGTAGATGGTTATTCTGTGAGAGGGTAAGAGAAATTGGCTTTTGGGTTTAGTACTCATGTGGATCAATTGATCCACAAGGTAACGACCAGTTTGAATAGGTTGGTTCTTGACAAGGCAAAATAAGAATGCCAAGTCTTTCTGTGAAACCTTCTTATTACCATCACCTCTTGCATTGACAGAGAAGGTGATGATGCAATGAAGGATCCATAGGGGCAGGGTTTTTATGTGTTTGGATAAGGAGGAGCAGGAGTCGTATTTGGTTTCGATGGATATCTCTGACCAAAATTCAAAGAAGATGACATCGAATGTGGAGATGATGAATGGAATATATTCTCTGACTTGTAGGTTGAAAAGTAAGGATAATTGGTGGAACGCAACGTCTCTAACATGAAAGTCGATGGGATTTTGTTCGGCAGAATCACTTTGGAGGAGTTCACTTTGAATATGTCCTTTTCCTCCTTAGTGATTCCCTTCATGAGATGGAGGGTAGGAGGTGCAGAGGGTTGAGCCACTGCCTTGCCTTTTTCAGCCTTAGAGAATTTCTTAGGAGCCATTACAAAAGAGAGGTTGAAAGCTTAAGAGGTTTTTGAGAGAGAAGAAGTGTTTGGAAGTGAAGTAAGGAAAACACTGTTGAAGGGGGTATTTATTGGCTTGAAGGGGTGCAAAAATGGTCATAAACAGCTAAAAATGAATTAAATGAAGAGAGAAAACGATTGGCAATCAAATCACTTAATTGCATAGGTAGTTACTCTAATTAGCGTTCGGGAAATTGGAATTCACGATGACAAATTTTGGAAAATATGAGTAACGAATAAATTTTCCTCAGGAAAAGGCGCATGGGTCATATTTTTTAAAAACTGACCAAAATCACAGTGGAGAGCAATTTATGCGACCGCGAATTGACATTTGATAGCCGGGTGAAGTTGACTTGTAATTTGCGACGTTGAAGAATAAATAACGACCATGAATTATGAGTCAACAAGGATAAGTATGAGAAAATTTTAAAAATATGTGATCCACTAGAAATAAATAATAATCCTGTTCATACAATCATCACTCATGCATAACATGCATAACAATCAATCATAGGATCAAAATTTTTACTTTAGGGAACTTTCATCAAGCATTCCCAATTCTCTCTTAATGAAGTTCATCCTTTCTTCATTTAGAGGTTTAGTGAAAATGTGTGCAAATTGATGATTTGTGTCAATAAATTCTAACACAACATCACCCTTTTGCATATGATCTCCAAGAAAATGGTGTCTAATATCTATATGCTTACTTTTAGAGTGTTGGATGGGATTTCTAGAAAGATTAATAGCACTTACGTTATCACATTTGATGGGAATGTGATCAACTATTTTGCCAAAATCCTTCAATTATTGTTTCATCCAAAGAACTTGGGTGCAACAACAACCCGCCGCCACATACTCGGCTTCTGCGGTAGATAAGGCAACCAATACTTGCTTTTTACGAAACCACGAAACTAGGCATTCACCTATGAATTGAAAAGTCCAGGAAGTGCTTTTTCTGTCTAGCAAGCTACCCGCATAATCTGCATTCAAATACCCTATGAGACTAAATGAAGAATCCCTAGGATACCATAATCCTAAGTGTATAGTGCCATGCACATACTTAAAGATCCTTTTAACAACATTCAAATGAGATTCTCTAGGGGAAGATTGAAACCTAGCACACATGCAAACATAAACATAATATCTGATCTTGAAGTAGAAAGATAGAGTAGAGATCTGATCATACCTCAATATCTCTTTTCATCTACTTCTTTACATGATTCATCCTTATCTAGTTTGATGGTACTGCTCATTGGAGTTTTAGCTACTTTAAAAACAATCCATTTCAAATTCCTTTAGCATTTCCTTTGTATATTTGGCTTGGTTGATGAAGATCCCTTCCTTGGATTGCTTGATTTGTAGACTGAGAAAGAATTTGAGCTCTCCCATCATGCTCATTTCAAATTCCCTGGTCATACACTTAGCAAAATCCTTATAAAGAGATTCATTAGTAGCACCAAAGATAATATCATCAACACATATTTGAATGATTAATATATCATGCTTGTGTTTTTTGACAAATAGTGTGGTGTCCACCTTCCCTTTCTCAAAATCATTTTCAAGATAAATAAACTAAGCCTTTTATACTAAGCTCTTAGAGCTTGTTTTAATCCATATAAGGTTTTGTTTAATTTGAAAACATGGTTTGGAAAACAATAAGACTCAAAACCAAGAGGTTGTTCAACATAGACTTCAATCTCAATGATGCCATTAAAAAAAACACTTTTCACATCTATTTGAAAAAGTTTATAATTCATATGACATGCAAAAGCTAAGAGAATTCTAATGGCTTCTAGTCTTGTAACGGGGGCAAAGGTCTCATCATAATCTATTCCTTCCCCTTTGTTGTATCCTTTGGCAACCAATCTAGCCTTATTTCTAGTAATGAGACTTTGCTTATCTAATTTGTTCCTAAACACCAATCTAGCCTCATTTTGTGATTGCTACTACATATTCACAGTCGTGACTTCTAAATTCCATAAGGAAAACCCCGTTTATATCTAATGGCTAGTCCATGTGGCAGCTTCTGATTAGTGCATCATGAAAATATAGTCGTTGCCTTTCACCTGCTCTCAAAAGTAATGGTTGCGACTTATCTTGTACATGTTGCGACTCTGGACGTGAATTCCTCTGCCAAAAGTGTTCATCTTCTTTTTTTGGGTTCGCAGTCGCTACCAACAAGTTCCCCTCATGATTTTTGACTTCCAACAGTTACCTGGGACACTTGTCAAGCTGTGATTGTGGACTCAATTACATCTTGAGTTACTTCAAAATTCGCGGTCGCGATTGAGGCAAGTTTTACACCGCGAATTTGTCTGTCGCTTTTGGAGTTCTTCCTTTAGATTAATCGCGCCTAAGAATTACTCCGTGATTTCATCTGTTTGAACTTTTAGTAAGTCTTCTAATGGATCGTGGTCGTGAATTTTAAATTCCAATCGCAATTTAGAAGTTACTTCTCATACTTTGAAGATTAAGATTTATATCCAACTTATAACTTAAAGACTTTCATAAAAACTGCAAAATAACACTAAATAAAAACATTAAAAATGATCAATCCCTTTTGTTAAGATCAAAAGAGGCCTAAGACTTAGGGTTAACTACCTTAGTCCAACAAAACACTTTATCCCACACCATATATTCCATTTCTCTTTTGTGTTGGTCTGCATAGCTCTTTTTCCAATCTTATGCTGCTTTAAGTTTGCTCTTGATTACCTTCACCCTGTCCATAGTATCTTGTACTAGTTCTAGGCCTTTTAAAACACACATCCCTTTTTCATCCTAGTAGATAGGACTTCAATATTTTCTTCTATATAGTGCTTCATATAGTGCCATCTGTATGTTGCTATGATAGTGATTATTATAAGCAAATTCAATCAAGGCAACATATTCATCCCATGCACCTTTGAACTCTATCATATAAGCTCGAAGCATGTCATTAAATATTTGAATTGTCCATTTTGATTACCCATATGTCTGAGGATGAAAGGTGGCACTAATACTCAACTTGGTACCCAAAGCCTGTTGCAAACTAACCCAAAATCGAGATGTAAATCGTGGATCTCTATCTGATATAATGGACACTAGAACACCATGTAATCTGACAATTTCATCCACATATTTCTTGGCTAAGTGCTTAAGTGAACTACCCCATCGAATAGGCAAAAAGTGAGCTAACATAGTTAGTATATCAATGATCGCCCATATAACATCATTATTCTTCAAAGTCATCGGTCATCTATATAAAAAGTCCATGGTTATTCTTTCCCATTTCCATACTGAAATCATTAATGGTTCCAATTTTCCAGTTGGTGCTTAATGTTTCGTTTTGATTTGTTGACAAGTGAAATATGTTGAAACATAGGTTGCTACATCTTTCTTCATCTTAAGCCACTAAAAAAGAGATCGCAGGGTATTATACATCTTTGTCATTCTAAGATGCATGGCATATGGAGCATTATGTGCTTCTTATAGGATTTATATTCGCAAGTTATCAATATTAGGCATACAAATATGAGAACCCAACATCAAAGCATCATTTTGAATACCAAAATCTACATGTCTCTCATGTTTTACCATTTCAATCATTATATGGAGCTTTGGATCCTTGCCATGCGCTTCTTTAATTCGATCATGCAATATTGGACTCACTTGAAAAGTAGCAATCAATACCCCATTCTTTTTCTATGTTTAGTTTCATATTCATAGCTCATAATTGAACTAAATAAGACAATGAAAATACTTGTAAATGAGCTACACCGCTTCTTGATTTCTAACTCAAAGCATCAGTAACAATATTTGTCTTTCCTAGGTGATACTTAATGGTACAAATCATAATCATTTAGCAGTTCTAACCACCCCATCTATTTCATGTTTAATTATTTTTGGCTCAACAAATACTTCAAGCTCTTGTGATCTGTAAATATATAAAAAGTTTATCCATACAAGTATTATCTCTATATTTTTCAAAGCAAACATGACAATACAAGTTCTAGGTCATGTAATGGATAAGATAATTGATAAGGTTTTCAGTTGTCTAGATGCATATGTAATTACCTTATCATGCTGCATTAGAACACATCTCAAACCTTGATGAAAGGCATCACTATATACTACAAATCCTTTGTTACCAGTAGGAATGGCTAATGTTGGAGTTGATGTCAATCTATCTTTTAATTCATAAAAACTCTGTTGACATGCTTTAGACCACTAAAATGGTTACATTTTTTTAAAGTAACTTAGTCAATGAAATAATAATAAGTGAAAACTCCTAAACAAATTGAATATAATACCCAGCTAGTCCTAAGAAACTTCAGACTTCTGCAACATTCTTTGGGGTTTCCCATTTTACTATTGCTTCAATTTTGTTTGGATCCACCTATATGCCCTTTTTCGAAACTATATGTCCTAAAAATACCACATGGTCAATCCATAACTAGCACTTGCTTAATTTAGCAAATAACTGGCTTTCTCTTAAAATTTGCAATACAATCCTTAAGTGTTGTTCATGCTCCTTTTTGCTCATTGAATACACTAATATGTCATCAATGAACACAATTACAAATTTATCTAAGTAAGGCTAGAACACTTTGTTCATAAGAGCCATAAACGTAGCTAGTGCATTAATTAAACAAAATGGCATCACTAATAATTCATGATGCCCATACCTGGTTCGAAAAGTTATCTTTGGTACATCTTGGTTTGAAATTTTGAGTTGATAATATCCTAATTTTAGGTAAACTATCTAAAACACCCGTGCTCGTTGTAACTAATGAAACATATGATCTATTCTTGGTAAAGGATACTTGTTCTTCATAGTAACCTGATTTAATTGACTGTAATCAATATACATCCTCATTGTCCTATCTTTATTTTTAACAAATAATACTGGAGCACCCTAAGGTGACACACTCAATTTGATGAGTCCCTTTTCAAGTAGTTTTTGCAATTGGGTCTTTAATTCTCTTAACACAGCTGAAGCCATCCTATAAGGTGGAATGGATATCAATGCAGTTATTGGGATTAACTCAATTATGAATTATATCTCCCTATCAGGTAGCAAACCATGTAAGTCAGCTGGGAACACATCTGGAAACTCATTCACCATGAAAATATGCTCAGGTAATTCATTTGTTAACCTAGTGTCTACCAATAATGCCAAATAAGTCTCATAACCACTTTAATCATGCAAAAAGCCTTGATAGCAGAAACTAGACACGCAGGTATAATTTGCCTTTCCCCTTGAAACACAACCCTCGTATGATTTGGAGATTCCAGAACAACTTCCTAAGTAAAATAATTCACTATTACATGATATTTGGACAACCAGTCCATACCTAATATCACATCAAATTCACATAGTGGCAATAGTACTAGATCAACATTTAACTCAACGTCATCAATGCAAATCACACAATCATGACATACCTTATCCATAATTGTCATATCTCTCAAAGGACTACTAACACATAGATTAAAACCTAAAGGTTGATGCTTACTATGTAATTATGATATCATGTTCAATGAAATGAATGAATGTATGAAGTCAGGATCTATTAATGCGTCAACTTCTAAATCATGGATAAAAAATTTACCAGTGATTACTTTTGAAGTAGCAATAGCTTATTACCTAGTCATAGCAAATACTCTAGCCTGTGTCGGGGGTTTATAATTTTGACCTTTTGATTTGCTCATACCTTTGCCAATCGTGGCTATTCTACCTCTACCTCTGCCCTTGCCAAATGATATTCCAACTCCATTTGCCTTTGAAACATCAACTGTAGACTCTGATGTAGCTTTGCCTATAGCTCGTTATGACATTCTATATCTTTCAAGATAATTTATATGCATATGATCAAGAGACCCTTAAAAGTAGCACTTTCCAGTCAATTTTCTACATTTGCCCATATGTTGCATGCCACAATATACATATAAGGGTCATTATTGCATAACTTGGCCTTAAACTCTGCTTGCATATGATGAAACTCGTAATCCTCTGCCTCTATAGTTAGAGTAACCACCCCTAACACTATACAATGATGGCATATAATCTCCTTTCTTTCCTTTCTTTCTATTAAAATCACCTACAAACTCAACATACCCTTTTTTTACTCATTGCTTTATCCTTTCTTTTTATAATCTTTCCACCAATCATATGTATCCCTTTGTAATAGCAACACTGCATAATCAAACTTTTCTTATGGTGTGCATTTCATCAAATTCAAAACTCTTTGTGTTCTCTTTAGTCAAATCTCTACCACTGATGGATCAGTGGTACCACTGAAGTCAACTACACCTTGTTTTCTTAATTTGTCATAGTTTCTCTCTCTTTCAATTTTCTTTACCCTGCACTATTAGCTCACCAATTTTATGTTATGGTTGGCCATGAGATATGTGTTGTGCATGAGAATGTGTCGGAGATCTAACCCTGTTAGTAGGTTTATCTCTTAATGGTTGGCATGATGTTTATATAAAATACAAATTGGCTTACTCCTCTCTCCTTAGTAAGCCATGGGTACTACCATGAGTACCCTATGCTAATGCCCTGTAGACATATAAGATTATGTCATATGATAATGCATAATAGTGCAAATGTCATGTCATGTTCATTTGCATGTCCCTATAGAACCTATCCCTACTCTGATACCAAAAACTATAACGACCATTGTCATTTACAAAACTCATAGCTTCCATGTCCAAAATATATATGCATAAAGGTTTTATTCATTACATATGCACATTCAAACATATATTTAATATAGATATATGGCAATTAATTTAAAGGCTAGTGACTCTAAACTGATTCCTATCTAAATGTATGTACATGGCACATGGAAAGAGAGAGTTGTAATTCAGCCGATGACCAATGGTCCATGAGTCTCTAAGCGAAACTTTATGCATAAAGGTATCCAAACCCTATGCTCTAGTATCTAAAAAATATAATTGCAATTTGGTGAGTCGCAACTCAATGAATAAAAATAATAGTCAGATTCTTATGGCACAACTAACATAAGAATATCATCGGGATACATTACAAGTATAACAATTGACTATGCAACTGCAAGTGCAGTAGATTTATTTTTGTGTCGTGACCTTGCAAAGCAAACATTGCTCCTAGGAATTCATGTGATTCAAGTGACATTTGATTTTGTTGGCTAGTATATAACAAGTGGACCATTTGATCCATAACATGTGTCATTAGTCCATCTTCCACGTGCTTTGCAAGTGTTTGACAAGTTGGTTATAACATCCTTTTAGTTTCATATGCAAGTGTTCATAACAATGGTATGCTAAGTAATCATTAAGATCATATAATTATTGTTTGACTTGTATTCATATGTAAAAGGTAACAACTCAATCACATATACATGTAATAGGATATAACCACATCATAAAATTATCACACATATACACATTAAAATCTAATTATCATTTTTATTCACCTTTTGACGTAACCAACCCTTACGATAGGTTCAGTTCTCTCTAAGGCTTCCTCAAAGTGTTGAGATCCTAAAATTTGATACATACATGTTTATAAGTATGCCAAAATGATTATTATTGCTTGGTATGCAACTATGGAATGATCCATGCAAGTGGACCTAGTGTTTATGCATGTTTTTCCTTATATGGCGACTTGAGCTTGCTACAATCTCATTGAAATAATTCTAGATATACTTATCCAACTGACTTAATTCTTGTTTTCAAATAAACTAGACATATAATGATACAATATATTCAAATTTCATGCCAATATATGACACACATAAAATGGGGTGAATTTTTTAATTTTGCTTTATCATAATGTCATCTCAGTCTGAGTAGGCCTTACATTCTTGGGTATATTTCAAATTGTACAAATCAAATTACAAAAATGATTTATCGGAAGTTACATAACATATAAAGGAACATTTTTCATGTTTTACTCATTACTCAATTCAGTCTATAAAGTCACCAAATGACCAATCTCACGATGAGCATATTTTTAACATGGTGATAATCAGTCATAATGAAGGGAATATATCTCAAGAACCATATAAAATTTGGCAACAATATTTTATAGTCATGTAGATAATAGATAAATATACAAATTTCAATACATCACCAAATTATGAATCTATGGCTATCAAATTATTGGAAAACAGAATTAAAAGACAAGTCAGGTTTTATTCGGGTACAGGGTTAGTCATAATCAATAAGCCATATCTCTTTCCACGCAACAAATCAATCCAAACTGATTTACATATGTTTAGAGGGGACATAACCCTATAAATTTCACGTTTTACACTTTGTCAAACTCATAACATAAGGCCATCAAAATACAAGAAAATAGAAAGACTGAGGTGATTTTGATTGGTTGTGAACCAACCTTAATGAGGAGCCATAACTCCTCACACACACCAAAGCAAGCAAAACTAATTCATATGAATTTAAATGATGCATAGAGATACAACTTGCATATTTTGTACTTTCTCTAATTCCTCTTCTAGAGTTGTGAAATCGTGGGTACAAAATTTTGCTCTAACAACAAAATCAATACAATCAGCTCTTGTTCTTTTGAATTTCAACTTCAATCCAAGAGCTCTACCTCAAATATTCCATAATTCTCATTAACCATGCATGATTAACATTTCATTAGGGGTTAATTTCATTTGAGATGAAGATAAATTAACTTACTTATTGTCCCATAACTAGAAAACCTTAAGCTTCCTCCGTAGGCAGCTCACTATTCTCCCTCTCTTTCTTATTCTTCTTTTTCCTCTTTCCTTTATTTCTTCCTTAGCTCTTTCCTTCTTCTATTGTACCTCACATTTATGCTCTGTATTATAATCCTAAGTGGTAAAAAATTCCACTTGTAAACCTATTATAACAAGACAAAATCATGGTGTTGCATTCCTATTTGTTGGAATTTCACTTTCCTCTTTTAGTCCCTCTTCTTCACTTCTTAAACACCTCTATAAATTTCCTAATTTCTATATGCTTCTTATACTTTAAAATAAGCTCTATAACACCATTATTATAATGCTATAACATGCACACAACGTAAAATAGTTTGCCATGCAACTATACAAACATTACATATATGTTTAAGTGTCCTAAATGCAATGGGGCATGTGTCATTATCGTACTTATTCAATTCATGTATCTAAATGATCATTTATCCAATGCTTATATTCATGTAGGATTTCATATCATTTATGGAATTAATATGTTCATGTGATAATGCCAATTAATGTGAATGGGGATGTTACATAAGAACATAAGAGCATAAGAGCACCATACTTAGAATTTTAGCCTTGAAGTCATACTTAGAAAATTTCACTACAATTTCTAAGTATACTAAAAGATTCTAAGCATTCATTGAACAAATTACCACTCCAACTTCACATTCATGCATTATTTTCCTTTATGATAAATCTAAGTTGTCAAAATCAAAAAGGAGGAGATCGTTAGACTAGGTTGGTTAACCATAAGTCTTGGATCTCTTTTAATCTTGACAAAGGAGATTGATTAATTTTAATGTTTTAGTTAAGTGTTGGTTTGCATAATTAAGTTAGACTTTCAATTGGAAGTTTGATGGATTTCATAATCTTCAAGAAAACAAAGTTAATTCTAATTCGCGTTTAGTGATTTGTAATTCAGGATCGCGACTTAGCTCAAGATAGGGTGAAACTAGGCCAGACGGATTTGCGGGCATCTTCACTACCGCAACTCATCCAAATATGTGAGTGTCAAAGTCACAGATTAATTTACGGTCGATGTTGTGCCTCAGTAGCAACCACAACTTTCATAGTGATAGAAAAAGGAACTAAGTCCACAACCACAACGTGCCAAGTGTCCCAGGTATTTGTCGAAGAACAAAATTCACGAGGGTGACATTGTGGGTAGGGACTATGATTCATGAAGATGAAAATTCTCCATCAAACAAAAGAATTTGTGTTTCGGTCTGTACAAGGACTAATCGCAACCACAACTTTTATTGGCAGTTATAAAGCAATGACTATATTTTCCTAATGGACTAATGAAAAGCTGACATGTGAACTAGGTGTTAGACACAAACAGGGTTTTTCATTGTAATTTTTGGCTTCCATATGGAAATTGATATGTTGCGACCGCGAATCATCAGTAGCTACCACGACTCTAGCCTGACATGTAATTAATGCAAAATCTACCTAGCATGTGTTGAAGATTTGATGAGTTTCATAGTCTAACGTCTCTTTAGTGGGTATGGGGTATAAATATTCCACCACATAGTTTTTAATAAAAGATAGATAGAGAATTCATTACTTGTGTAAAAGCTTTTGCAATTTAGCTACTCAATTTGTTCTACTCTTTATGAGATTGTGATTGTTAGGTGTGAGCATTAAACACCAATTATAAAAGGTTTTAGCGTGAGCCTGTGAAAACACTTGAGAGAGGTTTTAGTGTGAGCCTTAGAAAATGCTTGTAAGAGAGGTTGTTGTGTGAGCCTTGAAAACACAAAGTGTAAAAGTTAGGTGTGAGCTTGGAAACACCATTTTGAGTGAGTGAAATACCCAATTACAGAGAATTGGGGAGCGGATGTAGGATTGGTTAATACCTAAACCATTATAAATCTTTTTATCTTCTTTCTACTCTATCTTTATCCCTCACTTAATTTTTTTTTAAAACACCAATTCAATCCCCCTTCTTGTTGCCTAGGGCCAATATGTTGTATGTGTGTTATAACATTTTAAATAATTTTGATTTGCAACTTATTAAAAATATAAAGAGTATATGGGTTTTAGTGGATGGATAGAGGTGATGAAGGTGTGAAGAAGATGGACTAAAATAGGAAAATTGAGCTTCCAACCAATATGAACAAGCCACCATATTTTTGTTTTGTCTTATTAAGGTAGGAATACAAATGAAATTTCATTCTATTTGGAACATATTATAGAGGCCAAATGTGAGGGGAACTAAAAGAAAGAGAAAGCTAAGAAAGAAAGGAAGAAGAAGAGGAACAAAGAGAAGGAGAAGAAGAAGGAGGAGGAGAGGGAGAAGAATGAGTTGCTTGGAAAAGAACCTTAAACTTTTTTAGTTCTAAGCAAAGAGGTAAGTGATTTTATCTTCTTCCCACATCATATTCCTTACACATGACATATTAATCATGCATGGTTAATCAGAATTGTGGAGGATTTTAGGTGGAGCTCATGTATAGATGTTGAAATTCAAGAGAAACAGAGCTAATTGTGTTGGTTTTATTGTTAGAGCATATTTTTGTACCCATGATTTCATAACCCTATAGAGGAATTAGGGAAAGTTAAACCATGAAAGTTATAGCATTGTGCCACATCTAAATGCATGTAAAACAATTTGCTTAATTTTATGTATGTGAAGAACTATAGCTCCTCCATTAGGGTTGGTTTAAAACCTACCAGAATCTCCTTAGTCTAGTTGTTCTCATATATTTTGATGACATTATGTACTGATTTAGACAAAGTGGAAAATATGAAATTTTTAAGGTTCTATCCCCTATAAATACACATTAATTAGTTTTGCTTAATCTAATGTGTGGAAAGAGATATACCTCTTTAATTGTTACTGACCCTAAAAATGATGAAACCTGTTTCATGTCTTAGTTATGTTTTTCAAGAATTTGATGGCCATAGAATGGGAATTTGGTAATATGACAAAGTTGAATTTCATATATTTATGTCGATTATGCATGCCTATAAAATAGTTTTGCCAAAAATATCATCGTTTATGAGATATTGCTCCTTTATTGTGATTGATTCTCAATGTGTTAAAAACTTGCTCACCCTGCGATTGGTCATTTATTTTCATGACTTTATAGAATGAATTTGACAATGTTTAAAACATGAAAAATGTTCCTTTATATGTTTTGTAATCTTTGATAATTCAGTTTTTCAATTGGATTTGTACAATTTGAGATGTATCCAATACTATAAGACCTCCTCAGACTGAGATGACAATAAAATATGGAAAATTTATAATTTAAAAAAAGAATAAGGTCATTTAGATTTGAGAGGCAAAAGTAATTATAAAACAACCTACCAAGTTCATGAAATTTTTACTAGAGCGTATTTACAAAACAATATGAAAATCTTACTTTATCATCATGGATTAATTTGGTGTGTTGAAATATGTACTCAGGGCATTGAAGATAATATTGGGAATAACACAGCTTAATAGCTTAAACGAGGAGGTAAGTAAATAGTTAATGGTGCTAAACATGTTATTGGTTAAATGTCATGAACATATACTTAATAGAATGAAATGTTATTTAATGAGATGATATTGATGAATACATTAATGAAAGGATTATTATACATTTGAATTATTTATGTCTATTAGATGTTGATAAATTATGACTTTAGTATGAAAGTATGTTGTGATATGATTTACCAAAGTTTATGGGTGTTATTATTAATCGTTATATTGCTAGAATTTTGTTAGATTTATAGTCAATTTGTTAAAAGACTAATACTTGATGTTGTTGAGTAATCAATAAAATCTTATAGCCCATGTAGCAATAATATATGATAGCCTATGTGGCAACAACATTTGATAGCCTATGTAACAATGATATTTATAGCCTGTGTGGCAACCAAATATGATAGTCTGTGTGGCAACAATATTTAATAGCCCGTGTGGCAATTATATCGATAGCCTGTGTGGTAATAATATATAATAGGCAGTGTGGCAATAACATTTCATAGTTTGTGTACCATTAAAGAGTAAAAAACTCTTTATTCAATTCATAGATATGATGATGAGTTATTTATATTTCAATGTTTGTTGTGTTATTTTTGTTTTAAGTAACATTATGTGTTTCCTTACTGAGTATGCAAGCTTACATTGCATTAATTTTTCTTTCAATAAGAGTAGACTAAAGATTGTATCTAGTTTGCATTTCGAAGTTATTATCTAGCAGTATGATAGGGGTTAGGCCAGTATGCAATCTATTAGTACTTTGGTTCATTTAATATTGTAAACTATGTTATAAATAGTTACTATGTTGTGAAATAAGATACATAGTGTGAAAAATAATTAAAGGCAGGTATTTAAATGATAATGGATGAGATGAGAGAATTTTAATGATATTGCATCATTTTAGTATGCCATGTCTTATGAATGAGTTAATGCACCTACATTATAAATGATTGGTAAATGGGACGTCATTTATAGGATATTAATAAACCTTTTAGTAAGCCATTTATAGAGAATTTTATGTTTTAATGGTAATTTTAGTGTTCTAATATATGTTTTAGTGTTTAAATTTGGGCCTCGTAAGTTCTTCATTGCTTTTTGAATGATAAAGGTATTTTGACAAAGGTAATTTTATCTTAATATGCATGTATACCCTTATAATATATCATTTATAATAGATCATTACCATAGTAGGTTGTTTCTATAATTAATTTTGCCCCACAAGTCTAAATGACCATATTCATGTTTTTATTAAACTAGAGATATGTGGATATAACATATCCCAAATTATGTCCAAAATATGGCATGCACAATTTATAGTGAATTTTATAAATTTGCCTTGTTCCTAGTGCAATTATATGCTAAACAATCCCATATACTTGGTTGTATCTCAAAACCTAGATATCCAAATAAAAAAGCTAATTTATAGCCAATTAGCTAACATATAAACAAACATTTTTCATCTTTAACACATGTTATAATTTAGCATTTATGGTCTTCAAATGAAATTATCAATCTTAGACTTTGCAGGCATAAGAAGATTCAAGATTAACCCCAATCAAAGAGCCATATTTATCAGCACACAAAATATTAAGCAAAATTGCTTTATAGGAATTTAGATAAAATATAATTATACAACTTTCACATGTTGCACTTCACCTAATTCCCATTATATCCCTATGAAATTATTAGAAAATAGAACTAAGATCTCAATAGGTCTCAACAACAACAAATCACAATCAAGGGGATATATATCTTCACATATAACTAATTTAGCAAAACTGTTTTATATGAATTTAGATGAGGTATAAACCTACAACCTCTATGCCTTGCACTTTGCCTAATTCATCTCCTAGGGTTATGAAATCATGGGTATAACAGTCTACCTTAAAAATATAATTAAAGGAATCTAGCTCATATTCATTATCATTCACTTCTCACACATGAATCTTAACTACTATTTCTTTATAACTCTCACAAATTACTCATGATTAATATGTCATGGAAGAGAAATATCATAGAGGAACAAATATAAAATCATATGCCTTTCACCAAGCTAGAAAACCTCAAGATTTCTTCGAAGGTAACATCTTATTCTCCCTTATTCTCTCTCTTATTCTTTTTCTTCTTCTTCATCTTCATCTTTTTGCTCTCTTTCTTCAGCTATATTTTCCTTTTTTCTCCTCTCTTACTAGCCATTAATGTTAAACAATTTGAATTTGCATTATTATATTAATAAAACAAAAGATTGGCCACTTGTTCCTATTGGTGAAAGTTGAAATTTTCTCTTTTAATCCCTTTCTTCACTCCTTCATCACCTTCATCCATCTACCAATCCGTATATGCTCCTTATAATTTTAAAAAGTTCAAAAACACCATTATTTTAAATACTATAACATACACACATCATGTAACATCCCCATCCACATTCATTGGCATATTACAAGAACATATTCATTGCATAAATGATTTGAAATCTCACATTAACATATGCATTGGATAAATGATCATTTAGACATGTGAATTGGATAAGCATGACGATGGAACTTACACCATTATATTTTGGGACACTTGAATATATATATATATATAATGTTAGTATTGTTGCATGGCAAATTGTCTTATGTTGTGTGCATAATATAACATCATAAATAATGGTGTTATATAGCTTATTTAAAAGTATAAAAAGCATTTAAGGATTAGGAGATGGATAAAGGTGCTTAAGGAGTGAATAAAAGGGATTAAAATAGGAAAGTGAACTTCTAATCAATGGAAATGAAACACCATGATTCTATCTTATTGCAATAGGTTTACATGTGGAATTTTCACCGTTTAGGATAAGAATATAGACATTAAATGTAAGGGGCAACAGAAGAAAGAGAGAGCTAATGAAGAAACAAAAAAACAAATAAGAAGAAAAAGAAGAAGAAGAAGGAAAGGGAGAAGAGCAAACTACCTTGGAAAGAATCCTATGGTTTTCTGGCTATAGGACAATAGGTAAGTTAATTTATCTTCTTCCAACATAAAATTAACCCCTCATGACATGTTAATCATGCATGGTTAGTAAGAATTATGAAGTATTGAGGTAGAGCTTATGTATGGAAGTTGAAATTGAAGAGAACAAAAGCTGATTTTATTGGTTTTATTATTAGAGTAGAATTTTGTACCTGCAAGTTCATAACCCTATAAGAGGAATTAGGGAAAGTGTAAAATATGAAAGTTGTAACTTTATGTCCTGTGTAAATACATGCAAAACATTTTTTCTTGATTTGGTGTGTGTGAGGAGATAGGGCTCCTTCATTAGGGATGATTCACAACAAATCAAGATCATCTCAGTCTTTATGTTTTCATATATTTTGATGATTTTATGTGCTAATTTAGATGAAGTGTAAAACATGAAATTTATAGGGTTATATCCCCTCTAAATATCTGTAAACCATTTTTGATTGATTTGTTGTGTGGAAAAGGATATGACTCATTGATAGTGACTGACTCTGTACCCGGATATGTATTATCTACTTACATATAAAAATATTTTTTTGCCAAATTTAGCATGGTTATTTAGATATTGACCCTTCATCATGATTGATTGTCACCATGTTGAAAACACGCTCACCCTGAGATCGGCCATTTAATTTAGTGACTTTATGGATTGAATTAGACAATGAGTAAAACATGAAAAATGTTCCTTTATGTGTTTTGTAATTTCTACTAAATTAGTTTTGCAATCTGAATTGTACAATTTGAGATATACTCAATAATGTAAGACCTACTCAGACTGATATGACATTGAAACAAGGAAAACTTTAAAATTTACCACATTTTTTGTGACTTATATTAACCTAGAATTTTAATATGTTGTATCATTATGTGTCTAGTGTGTTTGAAAAAAAGAATCAAGTCATTTGGATAAGTATATCTAGAGTTATTATTTTGAGAGTGTAGCAAGGTCTGGCTGCCATATAAAGAAAATATGCATAAACACTAGATCCATTTACATATATCATGTGACAGTTGCATACCAAGTATTCATAAACATTTTCACATACTTATAACCATGTATGTATCAAATGTTAGGATTTCAACACTTTGAGGAAGTCTAGAGAAAGGACCAAACCTACCATAAAGGTTGGTCACATCAAAAGGTGAGTAAAAACCATAATTAGATTCTAATGTATATGTGTGATAATTTTATGATATGATTATGTTCTATTACATGTATATGTATTGAATTTTTACATTTTACATATGAATACAAGTCAAGTGAGAATGATATGCTCTTAATGATTACTTGGTATACCATTGTGGATGAACACTTGCATATAGAACTAAAAGGATGTTATGACCGACTTGTCAAACACTTGCAAATCACTTGGAAAAAGGACCAATATGTCCTATTGGCATATGTTATTGATCAAATGATCCACTTGTTATATGATGGCCAACAAATTCAAAAGTCACTTGAATCATATAAATTCCTGGGAGCAGTGTTTGCCTTAGAAGGTCACGATAAAAATCAATCTATTAAACTTACACTTGCATTGTCAATTATTATACTTATAATGTATCCTGATAATATTTGATTGGTTGTTGTGCCATAAGAATCTAATTATTATTTTTATTTATTAAGTCGCGACTCACCAAATTATAATTACATTTTTTCAGATACTGAAGCATAGGGATTGGACACTTTGATGTTTAAACTTTTACATAAAGACACATAGACCACAAGTTGTTGGCTGAATTCCAACTCTTATCTCTCCTTATGTCATGTACATATATCTATGTAGGAACTAGTTTATGGTCACTAACCTTGAACAATAGTTAACATATATGTATATTAAATACATGTTGGAATGTGTATGTATGATGAATAAACCTTTATGCATATGTATTTTTGGACATGAATTCCATGACTTGTAATTGAAAATGGTCATTACAATTTTTGGTATAAGAGTAAGGATAGGTTCAATATGGAGATACATATGAACATGACATGACTTTTGCACTATTATGCATTATCATATGACATAGTCTTATATGTCTATAGGGCATTAGCAGAGGGAAGTCATTATAGTATCTATGGCTTACCAAGGAGAGAGGAGTCAGTCGATTTACATTCCATAGAAGCATCATGCCAACTGTTGAGAGATCAACCTGCTGATAGAGTTAGATCTCCTACACATTCTCATTCATAACATGTATCTCATGGTCAACCATAACATTGAATTGGTGAACCAACAGTGTAGGGTCCAAAAATTCAAAGCAAGAAAAGGTATGACAAATTAAGAAAACAAGGTATAGTTGATTTCAGTGGTACCACATATCCATCAGTGGTAGAGACATGGCTAAAATGAATATATAGAGTTTCAAATTGGATGAAATGCACACCAGAAGAAAAGTTTGATTATGCAATGCAGCTATTATAAGGGGATGCATATGATTAATGGGAAACTATTACAATGAGTGATGCCTAGCCTCTACTACTTATGTGGGATGATTTTCTTCATAAGTTCAATAGCAATTACATGCCAAAAGTGTATAAAGATGATAAAAGAAGGGAATTTCTGAAACTAAAGTAAGGGGAGATGACTATAACTAAGTATGAGGTAAAATTTAACCAATTTTCTCATTATGCATCCTTCATGGTGACCAATGATAAAGAAAAATGTTAAAAGTTTAAAGAGTGACTAAGATATGAGATAAGAAGTAAGATCAGAGCTATAGATCTTGAAAGTTATACCAAGCAAAATATTGCTGCAATCAGAGTGGAAATATTAGAAAAACAAAGGATAAAGCAATGAGTAAAAAGAGGGCCCATTGAGTTTATAGATGATTTTAATAGAAAGAAAGGAAAATGTGGAGATTATATGCCATCATAGTCTAGTGCTAAGAGTGGTTACTTTAACTATAAAGGCAGAGGATTATGTGTTTCATCGTATACAAGTAGAGGTCAAGGCCAAGTTATGCAATAATAACCCTCATGTGTACATTGTGGTAGGCAATATACAAGTGAATGTAGAAAATTGACAGAGGAGTGCTACTTTTATAGGTCACTTTATCATATGCTTAGAGATTGTCCTGAAAGATCTAGAATGTCAGAAGGAAACAAAGGCAGAGGTAGAGCTACGTTCAAAGTCCATAGTTGAAGTTTCAAAGGCAATTGGAGTTAGAGTATCATTTGGCAGGGGCAGAGGTAGAACAACCACAATTGGCAGAAGTATGAGCAAATCAGAAGGTCAAAGTTCTAGAGCCCTGACACATGCCATAGTATTTTCCATGACTGGGCAAGAAACTATGGTTGCTCTAGAAGTAGTCACCAGTAAACTTTTTCGTAATGTTTTAGAAGTTGATGAATTAATTGATCCTAGCTCCATACATTCATTCATTTCATTGAACATGGCATCACAATTATGTTATCAGCATCAACTGTTAAGTTTTAATCTATGTGTTAGTAATCTTTTGAGAGATGTGATATTATGGATAAGGTATGTCATGATTGTGTGATTCACATTTATGATGTTGAGTTGAATGCTAATATAGTACTGCTACCACTATGTGAATTTGATATGATACAAGGTATGGACTGTTTGTCCAAATACCATGTAATAGTAAATTGTTTTACTAAGGATGTTGTTTTGGTATCTTCAAATCATACAAGGGTTGTGTTTATAGGAGAAAGGCAAATTGTACTTGCACGTATAGTTTCTGCTATTAAGGCTTTTAGCATGATTAAAAGTGGTTATGATGCTTATTTTGGCACATGTGGTAGGCACAAGGTTCACAAATGAATTATTTGAGAATATTTTTATGGTAAATGAATTTTCAGATGTTTTCCCAGCTGACTTACTTGGTTTGCCTCCTAATAGGAATATAAAATTCATAATAGAGTTAGTCTCGAGAACT
Organism: Omphalea diandra; assembly: GCA_949677035.1. Classification (NCBI taxonomy): domain Eukaryota; kingdom Viridiplantae; phylum Streptophyta; class Magnoliopsida; order Malpighiales; family Euphorbiaceae; genus Omphalea; species Omphalea diandra. Next base: position 21,886 of record CATIWR010042425.1, read on the forward strand.
ACACTGATATTCATTCCACCTTATAGGACAGCTCCAACTGAGTTGAGAAAATTAAAGACCCAATTACATGAACTACTTGAAAAGGGATTCATCAGATGAAATGTGTCACCTTGAGGTGTTCTAGTATTATTTGTTGAAAATAAAGATGAGACAATGAGGCTGTGTATTAATTATAGGCAGTTAAATTGGGTTACTGTGAATAATAAGTATCCTTTACCAAGGATAGATGATATGTTTGATCAGTTACAAGGAGCACAGTGTTTTCTAAAATTGACGTAAAATCAAGTTATTATCAGCTCAAAATTTCAAACACATATGTACCGAAGATAGCTTTTTGAACCAAGTGTGGGCATTATGAATTTTGGGTGATGCCATTTGGTTTGACTAATGCACCGGCTGCATTTATGGCTCTTATGAACAAAGTGTTTCAGTTTTACTTAGATAAATTTGTAATTGTGTTTATTGATGACATACTAGTGTATTCAATGAGCAAAGAGGAACATGAACAACATTTAAGGATTGTGTTGCAAAATTTGAGAAAAAAATGGCTAATTGCTAAATTAAACAAGTACGAGTTCTGGATTGACCATGTGGTATTTTTAGGACTTATAGTTTCTGAAAAGGGTATAGAGGTGGATCCAAACAATATTGAAGCAATAGTAAAATGGGAAACCCTAAAGAATGTTATACAACTTTAAAGTTTCTTAAGAGTAACTAGGTGCTATTATTGATTTGTTGAGGGGTTTTCACTTATAGTTGCTCATTTGATTAAGTTACTTAAGAAAATTGTAGCATTTCAATGGTTCAAAGCATGTCAATAGAGCTTTGATGAATTAAAATACAGATTGACATCTGCTCTGGTGTTGGCCATTCCTACTAGTGATACAAAATTTGTAGTATATAGTGATGCATCTCATCAAGGTTTGGGATGTGTTTTAATGTAGCATGGTAAGGTAATTGCATATGCATCTAGACAACTGAAACCTTATAATTATCTTACCCAGTACATGACCTAGAACTTGTAATTATTGTGTTTGCTTTGAAAATATGGAGACATTACTTGTATGGATAAACTTTTCAAATATTTGTAGATCACAAGAACTTAAAGTATTTGATGGGCTAAAAAGAATTAAACATGAAATAGAGGCGGTGGTTAGAACTGCTAAAGGATTATGATTGCACCATTGAGTATCACCCAAGGAAGGCAAATGTGGTTGTTGATGCTTTGAGTAAGAAATCAACAATCGGTGTAGCTCATGTCTTATTTAGTTCAATTATGAGCTTTGAATATGGAACAAAACATACAACAAAATGGGGTATTGAATGCTACTTTTCATGTGAGACCAGTGCTGCATGATTGAATTAAAGAAGCACAGGGCAAAGATCAAAAGTTACGTAAAATGATTGAAATGGTAAAACATGGAAGACTTGGAGATTTTTACATTCGAAATGATGTCTTGCTATTGGGTTCTCATATTTGTGTGCCTAATATTGATAACTTGCAAAAAGAAATCCTAGAAGAAGCACATAACGCTCCATATGCCATGCATTTATGAATGACAAAGATGTATAATACCTTGTGATCTCATTTTTGGTGCCCTAAAATGAATAAAGTTGTAATAACCTATGTTTCAAGAAGTTTGACTTTTTATCATATCAAAATGGAACATCAAACACCAGCTGAAAAATTAAAACCATTGATGATTCCTATATGGAAAGGGAAATAATAACCATAGACTTTGTTTATGGGTTACCGATAATATTAAAAAATAATGATGCTATATGGGTGATCATTGATAGACTAACTAAGTCAACCCATTTTTTGCCTATTCATTAGGGTAGTTCACTTAAGCACTTAGCTAAGAAATATATGGATGAAATTATTGGATTACATGGTGTTCCAATGTCTATTGTATCAGATAGAGATCCATAATTTACATCTCGATTTTGGGTTAATTTGAAACAGGCTTTGGGTACCAAGTTGAGTTTTAGTACTGTTTTTCATCCTCATACAGATGGGTAATCAGAAAGGACAATTCAAAAACATGAAAACATGCTTCAAACTTGTGTGATCGAGTATAAAGGTACATGGGATGAATATATTGCCTCGATTAAATTTGCTTATAATAATCATTATCACAGTAGTATAAAGATGGCAACATATAAAGCATTATATGGAAGAAAATGTAAAAGTCCTAACTACTGGGATGAAGAAGGGATGCATGTTTTATAAGGGCTAGAACTAGTGCAAGATACTATGGACAATGTAAAGGTAATCAAGAGCAAACTTAAAGTAGCACAAGACAGGAAAAATAGATATGTAGACCAACATAAAAGAGAACATGGAATATGAGGTGGGAGACAAAGTGTTCCTTCCAGTTTCACTATGGAAAGGAATAATTCGACTTAGCAATAAGGGGAAACTAAGTCCTTGATCAATAGGACCCTATGAGATCCTAGAAAGAATCGGTCCATTGTCTTACAGGCTAGCATTACCACTTGAGATGGCTCAGATTCATGATGTATTCTATGTAAGTATGCTAAAAAACTATCAATTTAATCCTACACATATACTAAGGGATCCAATAATAACAATTGCAGATGATATATGTTACATTGAAGAACTAGTGGAAATCATTAGTTATAAGACAAAACAACTATGAAATTGAGAAATCCCTTCAGTTAAGGTGTTATCGAGAAACCACTCATAAGAAGAGGCTACATAGGAAATCGAAGAGAGTGTGAAACGAAAATATCCACATTTGTTTATAGGTATTGAATTTTGAGGACGAAATTCTTTATAAGAGGGGAGGAAATCCACATTCATTGGCATTATTGCATAAACATATTCATTGTATAAATGATTTGAAATCCTACATGAACATATGCATTGAATAAATGATAATTTACACATGTGAATTGGATAAGCACGATGATGGCACTTGAACATATACGAAATGTTTGTATAGATGAATGGCAAATTGTCTTTTGTTGTGTGCATGCTATAAATCATAAATAATGGTGTTGTAGATCTTATTTAAAAGTATAAGGAGCATCTAGGGATTAAGAGGTGGATGGAGGTGCTTAGGGAGTGAAGAATAAGGACTAAAAGAGAAAAGTTAACTTTCAACCAATGGAAGTGAAACACCATGATTCTATTTTATTGCAATAGGTTTACAAGTGAAATTTTTCACCCTTTAGGATTAGAATAGAGAGGTTAAATGTGAGGGACAATATAAGAAAGAGAGAGCTAAGGAAGAAAAAAAGAAAAGAAGAAGAAGAAGAAGAAGAAGAAGAAGAAGAAGAAGAATAAGAAGACGGAGAGGGAGAAAAGTGAGCTGCCTAGGAAAGAATCCTAAGGTTTTATGATTCTGGGACAATAGGCAAGTTAATATATCTTATTCCCACATGAAATTAACCCTTTATAACATGTTAATCATGCATGATTAGTAATAATTATGTAGTATTTGAGGTAGAGCTCATGTATAGAAGTTGAAATTCAAGAGAACAATAGATGATTGTGTTGGTTTTGTTGTTATAGCAGAATTTTGTACCCATCAGTTCATAAAACTATAAGAGGAAATAGAAAAAGTGTAAACTATTAAAGTTGTAGCTTTATATCCCATCTAAATTCATGTAAAACAGTTTTGATTGATTTGGTGTGTGTGAGGAGATATGGCTCATTCACTAGGGCTAGTTCAGAACCAACCAATTTCACCTCAGTCTTTCTATTTTCATATATTTTGATGACTTTATATGCTGATTCAGGCAAAGTATAAAACATGAATTTTATAGGGTTATATCCCAACTAAATAGCTATAAAGAATTTTTGATTGATTTGTTATGTGGAAAGATATATTGGTCATTGATAGTGACTGACCCTATACCTAGGTGAAACCTAATCAATCTTGTAATTTTGTTTTCTAATAATTGAATGACCATAGATTAGGAATTTGGTGATATGTTAAACTTAAAAGTTGTATATATATTATTATCAACATTCTTGTAAAATATTTTTGCCAAATTTAGTACGGTTGTTGAGATATTGACCCTTCATCATAATTGATTGTCACCAAGTTGAAAACCTGCTCACCTTGAGATCCATCATTTGTTTTGGTGACTTTATAGACTGAATTATATATGAGTAAAACATAAAAAATGTTCCTTTATGCATTTTTCAAATTTTGGTAAATGAGTCTCAAAATTTTATTTGTACAATTTGAGAGATACCCAATAATGTAATACCTACTTAGACTGAGATGACATTGAAATAGGGAAAAATTAAAAAATTCACCACATTTTCTATGTGGTGTATATTGACTTGAAATTTGAGTATGTTGTATCATTATGTGTCTAGTTTATTTGAAAAAAACAATCAAGTCATTGGGATAAGTACATCTAGAGTTATTAATGTGAGAGTGTAGCAAGGCCAGGTTGCCATATAAGGAAAATATGCATAAACACTAGGTCCACTTTCATGGATCATGCCATAGTTGCATACCAAGCATTCATAATAATTTTCACAAACTCATAACCATGTATGTATCTGTTGATCTTAGTGCAGCAACAAGAAGGGAAGGGGGGGGGGAGAGAGGGGGGTTGAATTGGTGGTAGATTTAAACTTTTGATTATGAAGGATGCTCATAAAAAAATGAAAGATTCGAGGAAGAATCATAGAAGAATGAACACAAGAGTTTTATAGTGGTTTAGATATTAACCAATCCTATATCTACTCCCCAATTCACCAATTTGGGTGTTTCACTTAATCACTAGTGTTTTATAAGCTCACACTCAACTTAGTGTTTAGGCTCGTGCCAAACTTGTATGTTTAGGCTCATGCTAAACCTTACAAGTGTTTTCCTAGGGCTCACACTCCACCTAGTGTTTTAGGCTCACACCAAACCTTATAAGTGTTTTTCCAAGGCTCACACTCAGCCTATACAAGAGTTTTTGAACTAGGCTTACTCTCAAACCTAACCAAGAGTTTTATATTCTAAGGCTCACTCTCAAACCCTAACCAAGAGTTTTCTACTTAAGGGCTCACTCTCAAACCCTACATAAGGTGTTTAAAGCTCACACAAAACTATGTATAAAGAAATAAGGAATTAAAGTAGAAAATTAACTTTGTAAGAGTTTTTGTACTACCAATAGTTCTTCTCTTGCATTAACATCAGTTTGGTGTAGTTTTTATAGCCCACATCCACCAAGGAGATGTTACTCTAAAACTATCAATAAATCTCCAGGATGTGCTAGGCAAATTTAACATTAAATTATTGTCATGCGAAACTCACAGTCTACTCCCAATTCGCGGCCGTGTATTTCCAATTGCTATTGTGGAGCAAAAAATTATGGCAAGAACCCCGTATTGTGTCTAACGGCTAGTCCACATGTCAGTTGTCTGTTGGTTTCCTAAAAAACTAGTCGTTGGTCTTTCTAACATATCTTAAACTTTGTGTTCACAAGTTTGCTTTGTCATATGCATGATTGGGACCATGAATTCCTCTATTTTGTGGATAAACTTTAACATCTTGAGTCACGATTGTGACCAAGCCTTCGCACTTGTGATTTTTGATTTCCAATGATTGCATTGGACACTTGGCATGTTGTGGCTCTGGCTTTGGTTTCCTCCTTTGTCATTATGAAATTTGCGGTCGCAAATCCAGATGCGATACTCACTATGAATTCCTCTGTGACTCAAACTCAGTTCATTTGTCTAAGTTGCATCTATGAAATCACCCGTGAATTCCTCTACCCAAGCCTCATCCATCCTTGTGGCTGATTCGCAGTCGCGATCTATAATACACACACCGTAAATTTGGATGAACTTTATAAAGTTGGAGATTTTGAATTCCAATGAAGATGACTCTTACAAACTCTAAAAATAACGCTTAAAATTGACATTAGAACTTTGAATCTATATTATAAAGATCAAAAGGGAGTTTTGACTTAGGTTTGCAAAACCTAGTCCAATAATCTCCCCTTTTTTGATTTTGACAATCTAGATTGAATATGTAAAGGATAAAGAATCAATTATGGATGCTAATAAGAGAATGATTGTGAAGTGATTCAAATCATAAGTATGAAATTGCTCCCCCTTAATTCATACTCCACTTAGTTATTGTAATAAGATCATTATCTTAGCTTACTACAAATGTAGATAATTATATCTCCTTTTTTTTTTTTGTATGTTCCCTCATTGTATATTCAGTCAATATCTCTCTCCTTTTGTCAAGGTAAAAAAAAAAAAAAAGAGGAAAACGAGGGAATAAGAGAGAAAATAGGGAATATAAGAGGGAATGACCATAAACTTGTTAATTGTACAAACTTAAATTAGAATAGCAAACATAAGTAAATTTGCGTAATTGATCAAAATATGTCACAGAACAAGTAAATGGATGAAACATAATTGCATATAAATTTTATAAAAAAACATAAATCCGAAATAATTCAAACATTTAAAGATGCTTAAACACGCAAACTAAGGCTAAAAATTTAAGAATTTTCATATATGGTCCTAGTATATAGTATGTGATTTTTTATATTAATTTGAACATTTGAAATGTAGAAAACCTCAAATGCAAAATGAATTGATTCAACTCATCACACAATTAATCAAATCAAATCAAACTTGTCAACACATAGATATATCAAGCAATAAAACTCCCCTTAAATGTATGTATAAATATATTAATTTTAAAACATAAGGGATAAGGGATACATTACAATTTTAGTATCCATGGCTTGATACCAAATAACCTTTTTAAAACTTTATCCCTTCTTCATTTGCAATCTCCATTCACCTCTAGATTTTCCATGGTGAGAATTTGGTGAAGGAGTCCCCATCTCGCAATATCAAACACTTTGCTTTGGTACGCAAACATACTTGTCTCCTCAAGGGGTAGTCTTTGAAGGGTCATCTAATTTGAGGTGTGCTTTTGTAATGTGGCAAAATACATTGATATGTCCATATCTCATGTAATAAGGCTATTGGAGCTTAGACTTATGAGTCTTTCTCCTATGCATAACCTTAGTATGAGTAGGGGGCTTCCCATACTTTGGGTATGAGAGTGTATGTAATTACATGAGTGATTAGGAGCAAAAGAGACTTCATTGTGTTGATGTGTTTGAACATGCTTCTTGTTGTAAATGTAAGCATAATTTACTCTATGAGCCTTGGGGGGGCCTTTCCTTTGCCATTAGGTGTATGTGGCTTAGTGCTAAAAGCACCTTTCTTCCCCATGACCTAAACACTTGAAGTTTGAGGTATTGATGCTTTATTTAAGGAAGTGAGTGAACAAGTGGATGATGAGGCTCCATTGAAGCCTAAGCCATGTCTAGCTAAAATAGGTCTTTGAGATACTAGAAGTGTATCCAAAACTTCCTCTCCCTTGTTTAGAGTTCCTAAGATCAATGACTTCACCATTTATAAGTCATTTTCCTTTCTCAATTAGGTTAGGGATGAAGATGACTTGGATAGACTCTCTAAGGACTTTTTGAGTTCTTCATTAGAAGTCCTCGACTAAATTAAATTCATCCTTTAGTTTAGAAAATTTTATCTTATAACTTTTCATTTGTGATTTATATTTATCACATCTCAAGGTGAGAGCTTCTAAAAGCTCTTCATCTATATCATTAAATGCATCATAATCATCATAAGAGTGTGGAGAAGTGTTTACCACATTTGAGGAGTCCTATTGAGCAATGAAGTAAAAGTTTGCTACCTCATCTTCTTCTTCTTCATCACTTGAATCATCATCCCAAGTAGTCTTGAGGCTCTAATTCTTTTCTTTGTGATGATAGAAAGATGACTTTTTTTGTATTCTTCTTTCTTTTCTCCTTTTCATTAACTCTTTAGTCCTTTTTGATATATTGGCAAGCTCTTTTTCTTCCTTATAACTTTCATTTGAGTCATTTGAGCTCGAATAATCTTTATGAGCTTTGAAGGCTATAGCTTTCTTATCCTATTTATGTCTTTGTCCTCTTAGCTTCTTCATCTCTTCATCTTTCTTGAAAGCTATCTCATGAGTAAGAAGCTTACCAATGAGGGCATCCGTTGGCACTTTCCTAATCTCTAGACTGGACTATTGAATGTTGAAAACTCATGCACCAAATTTATCTAATGAAAGAGATTTAAGGATTTAAGTATTTACCACATAGTTAGTAAGAATCGTTCCAAACTTTTTCATGTTTGTGACAATAAATAGGAGTTTATTTGTAATTTTGGTGGTGTTTTCATGGTTTTTCATCATGAAGAACTCCCACTCTGTCACATACATATGTAACCTACTTGATTTCACAAGAGTTGTGCCCTCATGATAATTTTCTAATGATTTCCATATGGCATGTGCAGTTTTGCAATGTTGGACTCTTCAATTTTCTTCTATTGACATGGAGCTTAGGAGAATAGCCATTACCCTCTTGTTCTTCCCATTTGCCTTCCTTTGTGCATTACTTCATTCTTCTCTTGCAATTGCCACTTGTACTCCTTTAATCATATTTGTTATAGGCTTCCACTCTCCAAGTATATAATCCCATAAGTTGATGAGATCATTATCAAGATAGATCTCCATTTTATGCTTCCAAAGAGCATAATCATTGCCATCAAAGTGAGGGTTAAGGTGAGAGTGGACTCTTTCTTGTGCCATTGATATTTTCTCAATGGCACAAGCCTTGAATTGAGACTTGTCTCTGATACCAATTATTAGCCTTAGTGCACCAAGAAGAGGGGGTTGAATTCGTGGTAGATTTGAACTTTTGATTATGGAGGATGCTCATAAAAAATGAAAGATTCTAGGAAAAATATGAGAAGAATGAACACAATAATTTTATAGTGGTTTGGGCATCAACCAATCCTACATCCACTCCCCAATTCACCAACTGGGCATTTCACTCAATCACTAGTGTTTTAAAAAAGCTGATAGCAAACCTTATAAGTATTTTCCCAAGGCTCACACTCGACCTAGTGTTTTTGGCTCACACCAAACCTTACAAGAGTTTTCCCAAGGCTTACACTCAATTTACATAAGAGTTTTACAACTAGGCTAACTCTCAAGCCTAACTAAGAGTTTTCTATTCAAGGGCTTACTCTCAAACCCTAACTAAGAGTTTTCTATTCAAGGGCTCACTCTCAAACCCTACATAAGGTGTTTAAAGCTAACATCAAACTATGTACAAAGAAATAAGGAATTAAAGTAGAGAATTAACTTTGCAAAAGTTTAGGCACTACCAATAGTTCTTATATTAACATAAGTTTGGTGGAGTATTTATAGCGTACATCCACCAAAGGGATGTTACTTTAAAACTATCAATAGATCTCCATGATGTGCTAGGCAGATATAGCATTAAATTCTTGCCAGGCGAAAGTCACGGTCGCTACTCCAACTTCATGATCGCGAATTTCCAATTTCCATTGTGGAGCCAAAAATTGTGGCAAGATCCATGTATTATGTCTAATGGCTAGTCCACGTGTCATCTGTCCATTTGTTTCCTAAAAAACTAATTGTTGATCTTTATAACTGATCTTAAACTTCATGTCTGTGAGTTTGCTTTGTCATGGGTGAGACTGGGACTGCGGATTCCTCTGTTTGGTGAGTAAACTTTAACATTTTGAGTTGCGATCCCGACTAAGTCTTTACGCTCGTAATTTTTGATTTCCAACAGTTGCCTTGGACACTTGGCTTGTTGTGGTTGTGGCATTGGTTCCCTCCTTACTCACTATGAAATCCACAGTCACGAATCCGGTCGCAATACCTATCGTGAATTCCTTTGAGACTTGAACTCACTTTCTTTGTCTAAGTCCCAATTTCAAAATTGCCCATGAATTCCTCTGGCCTAGCTTCATCCATCATTATGACTGATCGCGATCCCGATTTTGAATATACACACTGCGAATTTGGATGAACTTTATATGGTTTGAAAATTTTGAATTCCAATGAAAATAACTCTTATAACCTGTAAAAACAACACTTAAAAATGGCATTAGAACTTTCAATCTATATTGTCAATATCAAAATAGGGTATTGACTTAGGTTTGCATAACCTAGTCCAATAATCTCTCCCTTTTTTATTTTGACAATCTAGATTGGATATACAAATGATAAAGAATTAATTATGCATGCTACTAAAAGAATGATTATGGAGTGATTCAAATCATAAGTATGAAATTGGTCCCCCTTAATCCATACTCCCACTTAGTTATTTTAATAAGATCATTGTCTTAGCATATTACAAATGTAGACAATGATATTTCCTTTTTTTTTTTTTTGTATGTTCCCTCTTTCTATATTCAGTCAATTATCTCTCCCTTGTTAATATCAAAAAGAGAGGAATAGGAGGAAATAAGAGAGAATGGGGAATATTAGAGTGAATAACTGCAAAGTTGTCAATTGTACAAACCTAAATTATAATAGCAAACATAAGTAATTTTGTACAATTGATCACAATATATCATATAATAAGATAAATGGATGAAACACAAATTACATGAAAATTTTATGAAAAACATAAATACAAAATAATTCAAACATTTAAAGATGCTTGAACAAACAAACTAAGGCTAAAAATTAAAGAATTTTTAGATCTGGCCTTAGTATAAAGTATATGATTTTTTATGATTGATTTTAACATTTGAAATGTAGAAAATCTCAAATGCAAAATGAATTGATTCAACTTGTCACACAATCAATCAAATAAAATCAAACATGTCAACCCATAGATCTATCAAACAATAAATCTCCTCCTAAATGTATGCATAAATATATTAATTTGAAAACATAAGGGATAAGGGATACATTACAAGTTTAGTATCCATGGTTTGATACCAAATAACCTTTTGAAACTTTATCCCTTCTTCATTAGCAATATCCACTCACCTTTAGATTTTCCATGATGAGAATTTAGTGAACGAGTCCCCATCCTGCAATATCAAACACTTTGCTTTGGTAACCTAACATACTTAGGTCCTTGGGGGTTAGTCTTTAAAGGGTCCTCCAATTTGAGGTATGCCTTCTTAATGTGGCAAAATTCATTGATTTGCCCATATCTCATGCAATAATGCCATTAGAGCTTATACTTATTAGTCTTTCCCCTATGTACAACCATAGTATGAGTAAAAGGCCTTCCCATACTTTGGTTATGAGAGTCTATACAAGTGCAAGAGTGATTAGGAGTGGAAAAGAGTCCTATGTGTTTATGTGTTTGAGCATGCATCTTGTTGTAATGTAAGCATAATTTGTTATTTGAGCATTAGTTCTTAAGCCTTTGGGGGCCTTTCATTTACCATGAGTGTAGACGGCTTTGTGTTATGAGCACATTTCATCCCCATTACCTCAACACTTAAAGTTTAAGGTGTTGATGTTTTTTTTAAGGTAGTGAGTGAACAAGTAGATGAAGAGGCTTCATTGAAGCCTAGACCATGTCTAACTAAATAAGGTCTTTAAGATACTAAAAGTGTATCCAAAACTTCATTTCCCTTGTGGAACCTAGATATAGAATTCCTAAGCTCAATGACTTCACCCTTTAGGAGTCATTTTTCTTTCTTAATGAGGTTAGGGATGAAGATGACTTGGATGGAGTCTCTAAAGACTTTTGAGTTCTTCATTAGAAGTCCTCAACTTACTTAGAAGATCATTTAAGGATTTAAATTCATCCTCTAGTTTATAACATTTTTTCTTATAATTTGTCATTTGTTTTGTGATTTATATTTATCACATCTTAAAGTGAGAGCTTCTGAAAACTCTTCATATATATTATCAAATTCATCATAATCATCATAAGAGTGTGGAGAAGTACATACCTATTTGGAAGAGTCTTCTTAAGCCATAAAGCAAAAGTTTGCTACCTCATATTATTCTTCTTCACCACTTGAATCATCATCCCAAGTAGCCTTGAGGCTCTTCTTCTTTTCTTTGTAATGATTGGAAGATAACTTTCTTTGGATTATTCTTGCTCTTATCCTTTTCATCAACTTTTTGGTTCTTTTTGATATTTTGGTAAGCTCTTTTTCTTTTTTATCACTTTCATTTGAGTCACTTGAGCTTGAATAATCTTCTTGATCTTTGAAGGCCAGAGCTTTCTTCTCTTTTTTGTGTCTTTGTCCTTTTAGCTTCATCCTCTATTTATCTTTCTTGAGAGCTATCTCATGAGTGAGAAGCTTACCAATGAGGGCATCAATTGGCATTTTCCCAATCTTTGGATTAGACTCATAAATGTTGCGTACTCTTGCACCAAATTTATCTAATAAAAGAGATTTAAGGATTTTAGTATTCACCTCATAGTTAGTAAGAATCCTTCCATACTTGTTCATGTTTGTGACAACAATGAGGAGTTTATTTGTCATTTTGGTGATGTTCTCATTGTCTTTCATCATGAAGAACTCCCACTCTATCACATACACCTCTGACGTACTTGATTTCATAATAGTTGTGCCCTTATGATAGTTTTTTAGTGATTTCCATATAACATGTGCAGTCTGGCAATGTTGGACTTTTCTATTTTCTTCTATTGACCTGGAGCTTAGGAGAATAGCCATTGCCCTATTGTTCTTCCCATTTGCCTTCCTTTATGCATCACTCCATTCTTTTATTGCAATTGCCACCTCTACTCTTTCAACTATCTTTGTTAGAGGCTTCCACTCTTCAAGTATATAATCCCATAAGTTGATGAGATCGCTATCAAGATAAATCTCTATTTTAAGCTTCCAAATAACATAATCATTGCCATCAAAGTGAGGATTAAGATAAGAGTAGACTCCTTCTTGTGCCATTGATCTTTTCTCATACAATTAAAGCTTGAATTGAGACTTGGCTCTGATATCAATTGTTGGCCCTTGTGCACCAAGAAGGGGGGAGGGGAGAGAGGTTGAATTAGTGGTAGATTTGAACTTTTGATTATGGAGGATGCTCACAAAAAAATGAAAGATTCAAGGAAGAATAGGAGAAAAATGAGCACAAGAGTTTTATAGTGGTTCGAGTATTAACCAACCATGCATCCACTCCCCAATTCACCAATTGGGTGTTTCACTAAATTACTAGTGATTTACAAGCTCATGTTTAACTTAGAGTTTAGGCTCACACCAAACCTTATAAGTGTTTTCCCAAGGCTCACATTCAACTTAGTGCTTTAGGCTCACACCGAACCTTATAAATGTTTTCCAAAGGCTCACACTCAACCTATATAAGAGTTTGACAACTAGGCTAACTCTCAAGCCTAACCAAGAGTTTTCTATTCAAGGGCTCACTCTTAAGCTCTAGCTAAGAGTTTTCTATTCAAAGGCTCACTTTTAAATGTTAACCAATCATTTTCTATTTAATGGCTCATTCTCAAACCCTACACAAGGTGTTTAAAGCTCACACGAAATTATGTGCAATGAAATAAGGAATTAAAGTAGAAAATTAACTTTACAAGAGTTTTGGCACTGCCAATAGTTCTTCTCTTGCATTAACATCATTTTGGTGGAGTATTTATAGCCCACATCCACCAAAGAGATGTTACTCTAATACTATCAACTAATCTCCAGGATATGTTAGGCAGCATTAAATGTTTATCAGGCGCAGTCACTACTCCCAAATTACTGTTGCAAATTTTCAATTTCCATTGTGGAATCAAAAATTATGGTAATAACACCATATTGTTTCTAACGACTAGTTCACATGTCAAATATCCATTGGTTTCCTAAAAAACTAGCTGTTGGTCTTTCTAACGAATCTTAAACTTCGCGGTCGTGAGTTTACTTTGTCAAGGGCGCAACTAGGATCGCAAATTCCTCTGTTTGGTGAGTAAACTTCAACTTTTTGAGTCGCAATCACAATGAAGCTTAGCGCTCGTGATTTTTTATTTCTAACGGTTGCTTTGGACACTTCGTTTGTTGTGGTTATGGTTTTGGTTCTCCTCTTTGTCACTATGAAATTGGTAGTCGTAAATCCGGATGCGATACCTATCGTGAATTCCTTTATGACTCAAGCTCACTTCATTTGGCTAAATTGCAGCTGCAAAATAGCATGTGAATTCTTCTTGCCTAACTTCATCCATCCTTATGATTAATTCGCAGTCGCAATTTGGAATATACGCACCGCAAATTTGGATGAACTTTATAAGGTTGGAGATTTAGAATTTCAATGAAGATAATGTTTATAAACTGTAAAAACAACACTTAAAATTGACATTAGAACTTTCAATCTATATTGTTAATATCAAATGAGAGTTTTGACTTAGGTTTGCATAACCTAGTCTAACTGTATCAAATGTTAGGATCTCAACACTTTTAGGAAACCTAGAGAAAGAACCAAACCTGCAGGTTGGTCACATCAAACAATGAGTAAAAACCATAATTAGATTCTAATATGTATGTGTGATAATTTTATGATATGATTATGTTCTATTACATGTAAATGTGATTGAATTGTTAAATTTTACATGTGAATATAAATCAAGTAAGAATTATATGTTCTTAATGATTACTTGGTATATCATTGTGAATGAAAACTTGCATATGGAACTAAAAGGATGTTGTGATTGGCTTGTCAAACACTTGCAAATCACTTGAAAAAAGGACCAATATGTTTTATTGGCACATTTTATTGATGAAATAAATCACATATTATATGCTAGCTAGCAAATTCAAATGTCACTTGAAT
>CATIWR010042431.1:0-23527 GCA_949677035.1 Omphalea diandra
AATGCCATTAGGATTTCTTTATTAGGTTGATTCCTTTTCCTTTTCTATTTAGGAAGAGTTATTCTTTAGTTAGGAAAGTATCTTGGTCTAATCTTGTTGACCAATCATAATGTTTCTTTAGTTTTCCTATTTAGTTTAGGATTGTCTTTTCCTTATTACACTAGAATTCTGTTAGGGAATGTAAACCAAATCCTACTTGTTTTTGGATTAAGCATTGTAAGGCTATAAATAGCCCTCACATTCTGCCAAGGGGGGAATCAATGAATATTATTTTTGTTAGCAATTTTGCTTGTGAGATTAAATTCTCTTCTTGAGTTCTTGAGTGGACTTGGTGAGATTATTGAGTGAAGGCTTAATAATTTCACAAACTTGTTAATTCTGATCTTAAATTGGCGTAGTTGATTTAGGATTTGGGTTAACACAACTTTGAATCTTTATAACTTAGGTTGCTAGAAACAAATTTTCTAGAGATCTAGTTGGGATTTGAATATCAAAACTCCAATACTTGGTTTGATAGATTTTGGGCAACTATTCTTTAGCATACGGGTAAGGATCAATCCAACCTTGTTCGTATCATTTGTCAAGATCAAAAGAAGTCCAATACTTGGGTTAAATACCCTAGTCCAACACACCAAGGCTAGCATTCCTAGTGGGTCCAACTAAGTCCATGTGAATGAACTGAAAAGGCCTAGAAGTACTTACAACACTCTATAGCTTATAAGATGTTTGGTGTTGTTTTTCCATTTGACATGGTCCATATGTCTTGTCCTTACCAAACTTAAGCTTTAGAAGACCTTCAAAAACCTTTAACTAATTATCCTTTAAATAAATTTTGGAGAAGCTTTATGCTTTTATGTCTAAGTCTTTTTTGCTAAAGTTATGTTTCAATGCTAATTGACACAAAATAGTTGAAAGATTTATTAGCCAAATTGTTTAAGTCAATTATGCATGTGTTACTTGCTTTTCACCTTTGAAAACTACATTCACATCTATTAAGGTGGAGAGAAGACACTATCTAAAATCAAAGGTAACTTTGTCACCCTGATCACATAATTGACTTTCACTTAATAAATTATTCTTTAAACCATCAACTAAAAGAACATTGTCAATGAGGGGGCAACCTTTGCTACCAATCACACCAATGCCAATCACTTTACCCTTAGTATTATTTCCAAAAGTCACATTGTCATTATCTTTTTCTTTAATGGATGTGAATATCTTCTTGTTTCTAGTCATTTGCTTTGAACATCCACCATCCATATGCCAATCATTGTCTTCCTCATTGGTGATATCCAAGAATACCTATAAAAAAAAAAAAAGCAAATTCACCTTTGTTTAGTACACAAGCATACTTAGGTCTTAGGGGTTTTGACTTAGAAGGGTCCTCTAATTTAAGATGAGCCTTCCTAATGTAACAAAATACATTAATGTGCCCATACATCATGCAATAGTGGCATTAGAGTTTAGATTTATTAATTTTTCTCCTTTGCACTACCTTGGTATGAGTAGAGGGCTTTCTCATGCCATGGCTATGGGTATGCATGCAAGAACATGTGGGGTGAGGAGTAAGAGGTGTGTGTCTTTGTGCATGGCTCTTTTCATACACAAATGCATGATTAGCTCTTTGAGGCTTAGCCTTAGAGCTTTTGGGGGTGCCTTTCCTTTGCCCTTATGCATGGGAGGCTTAGTGGTTGGAGCACGTTTCTTCCCAATCACCTCTATACTATAAGTTTATGGTGTGGAAACTCTAATGAAAGTATGAGGAGAAGATGTGGATGTCAAAGTTCCATTAAGCCAAAACTATGTCTCACAAAGGGTGGTCTTTGAGATATAATAAATGTATCCAAAGCTTCTTTCATTTTATGAAATTTTGATATAAAATTTCTTAACTCAATGACATCATTTTTTAAAGAATCATTTTCTTTTCTCAAAGAATCAAGCGAGGATGGAGTTTTAGAAAGTTGTTCCAAAGATTTTTTGAGTTCCTCATTAGAGATTCTTAAGCTATAAATAAGAACATATAAACTTTTAAAATTATCCTCAAACTTAGAACATTTTTTATTATAACCATTCATTTTAGATTTATATTTATAATATCTCAACGACTTGGCTTCAAATAGCTCATCATCGCTATCTTCATAAGAATCAATATCATCATAAGATTGAAAAAAAAGTACTTATCTTATTAGAGGAATCCTCTTGAGCCATGAAATAAAAGTTTGCAACCTCATCATCTTCTTCCCTTCACTTAAGCCATCATCCTAACTTGCCTTGAATCCCATTTTCTTATCTTTGTCCCACTTTTTTTTTCTTTTTAAGTTTGGGACAATTGGATTTGATATGACCTTGCTTCTCACATTCAAAGCTAGTCATATCATTCTTCTTCGCTTTGAAGTTGGATGATGCTTTCTTGAGGATTCTTCTTTCCTTTCTTCTCTTTATAAGTTGTTTAGACCCACTTGAGAGCATGGAAAGCTCCTCTTCTTCTTTCTCACTTTCATCACTATCACTTATGTTAACCTCCACCTCTTAATCTTTGTTAGAGGACTTGAGAGCAAGAGTCTTCTTCTCTCCTTTCTGTCGTTGTCCTCTCATCCTCTTCATTTCTTCATCTTTCTTAATGGTCATCTCATCTATAAAAAGCTTTCTAATGAGGACATCGGCAGGTACTTTGCCAATGTCTTTGTTAAATACTTCAATATTACACACCCTAAACCACTAAAGGAAGCATTTTGAGAATTTTGGTGTTTACCTTATGGTTCGTGAATCTCCCATAATTCTTCATGTTATTGACCATGGCAAGTAGTCTATTTATCATCTTAGCGACACTCTCATTCTCCTTCATCAATAAAGGCTCATACTTTACCACATATATGCCCAATCTACTTGATTTTACTTACATTTTGCCTATATGGTAGTTCTCTAAGGCCTTTTATATCCCATGAGTGGTGAGACAATGTTGAATCCATTCACATTCTTCTCTTAAAAGAGAGCTCAAGATGATTGTCATTGCTCTTTTGTTCTTCTCAATTTCCTTTTCTATTGGCCTCAACCCATTTTTTTTAAGGAGCAACTATTCACTTTCATCCACTATTATAATGGGTGGCTTCCACTCCTTTACTACTCATTATACTTTTAATGCTCCTAACTGGATCCATCAAAGAATGGCTTAAGATCAATGTGGATTCCTTTTTGTGTCATGATCTTTAACTCAAGCAATTAAGATAATTTTCAAGACTTGTGCTCTAATACCACATGTTGGCCCTTGTGCACTAAGAAAGGGGTTAGTGGGAAATTTGAAATTTTGGAGGGTGTCCAAATAAATTAAAGTTTAAAGAAAGGGAGAAGAATCAACCCAATTAAGTTAAAGTTTAAGGAAAGGAAGAAGAATCAACATATATAATTTATAGTGGATTAGGTGTTAACAAACCCTATATCTACTCCTTAATTCCTCAATTGTGTATTTCACTAACTTCTTAAAGATGTTTTACAAGCTCACACCAAACTTACAAGTGTTTTCTTAAGGCTCATATTAAAACCCTTAACAATTATGTTTAAGGTTCACACATAACCTTACACAAGAGTTTTTCTCACGTAAGCTCACTTTAAAACCAAGAGCTAAAGTGTTTAAGGTTAACCCCTAACCTTTAATAACCCAAGTATAAGAATGAATGAGCTTAAGCTTAGAGAATTAAAAGTGCAAGAGTTTGGACACAATAAATGGCTATCCTCTTACATTCAAAGTCATTTTGGTAGAGTATTTATAAGTTTCAACCACCAAAGAGCCGTTATAATCAACATTATACACAAATCTCCAAAGTGTGATGGTAAATCCAACACTAAATTCATATCAGAGGCAAGTCACAATTGAGATAGGGTTTTGCGATCATTATTCATTTTTCAATCTAGATTTTGCCTTTTCTTGATCATGATCTTCATATATGTTCTAAGGTTAATGATGCCTGGCACTCAAGTATTGGTCCTTTAAAAAACTAGTTGTTAGTACCCTCTAACGGATTATAAAGTTACGATTGAGATTCCCTGGTCGCAGTCGCAACCTAAAATATTATTAGAATAGGGTAGTGTTACATCCACCACGAATCAAACTAGAGGATCATGTTTCAACTTAAGGGTACGTCATGGTTGCTACCATAATTTGCTGTCACAAACTTCAAAGCTTCCAACATCTCCTTAAACATATGGCACTCAATAGTTGGCTTCCCAAGTGACCATTGGAGGACTTCTTAAAGCTTTTGAAAGATGAGTTTGTGAAGGCCATTGAAGCTCCCACTACAAATCAAACTAGAACTTTTAGTTCCTTATTTTCTTAAGGTAGCGGTTGTATATCCTTATAATGGTAGCGATTTTAATATCAATTATTAGACTTGGAAATTTTTACTTTCATTTAACTTTCAATGATTTCCTAACTTAATTTTTATAAGACCAAAACTTAAAATACGCATTAAAACTTATCAATCTACATCGTCAAGATAAAAAAAGAGTATTGAACTAGGTTTGACCAATCTAGTTCAATAGAGGACAATAGTAAGGTAAATCCTTTTCACTCTCTAACACATGATCAATTATATGAGCTTGTTGCATGTATATCTAAAGATTGATTAAACGTTATAAAAGATAAGAGTCTTTCAAAATCTCCTCTGTTTAGCTTAAAGGAAAAATTTTTGAATTAGAAAATATCTTTTCCATGCTTGATAAAGAAATTCTGACTTGCAAAACTCATTAACATATTTTTGAAGTTTTTAGATTTAGACCTCAAAACTATCCTTAATCATCCAAATTATATAATTTTAACATTTAAAGTACAAATTAAGCACATGAAGTCCCTAATTCCCCTAAACTTAAATTCGTCATTGTCCCCAATGATGCAATGAATGTAAAAAAGAGAAGGGGGATAAAGAAGGATTACCTTAATGTAGGCAACATAAACAAAATTTGTCATCAAGATAAGCATCAAGCAAAAACAAGGGACACAAAACATAAAAGTAAAAAGACATATAACAAAAATAAAAAGAAAACATGTTAATTTAAGATCATTAGTTTGACTCTTAAAAGGTGTCATTTAAGCTTTACCTTGGATTTGTGATTGTCCTTCATTAAGATTATATGTACACAATGTGTTAGACTCACACCTTTAAAATCAATCATGACCAAATCTAAATACCTCTTTCTTTTTCTCGGCCACTTTTCTTATTCATGGTTTATGTCATTAAAGATTATAACATAAGTGGTATCTTGTTCTCTAAAATATACATGATCAAAAAGATAAGGCAATGGATTTAATTGAACAAATGTGAAAGATAAAGAGGTATCTTGTAACCTCAACATAGTGTAATTCATCAATAAGGAAGAGAGAAGATAGGTTAGTATCATGATTTTCAAAAATGGAAGTATTACTTTCTTTGCATTCCTTGACAATAAAATCATCTTCATCTCTTACTATTTTAGATTGTTGAAGCTCAAAACTCCCTCTTTTTTGTGACAAACTTTATGCACAATCTCTTCTTTTTCATTAATGCTCAAGAATCTCTTCTTCTCTATGGGTGGCTTTCCTTATGGTTTACATTTCTCAATGTGCTTTTTCTTCTCCTTATACCTTTTTAATCTTGAAGGAAAAGGTATAGGAGGCATATAAGTATCAACTTTCTCCTTTGGATTGTCTTCCTTGATGAACTCTTTGTCCTTATTTTTTTTCATTCTTGGTTCCTTCCTCCTCTTTCACTTTTAAATTGATCTCTTCATTGCTCCTTAATGTAATTTCCTTGACTTGCTCGATAACATTAGGCTCAGAGGTACTAGGTAAGGTCCCATAGGATAAAAGGTTTAAATCTTTATGCATTGGTCTCATTTGAATCTCAAGGTTATAAAAAGAATAAGAATAGTTTTTTGGCTTTACATATAAACTTTTTATCATCTCATTTTTGGTTTTTGAACTTAGCATCAATTTTGTTGATGAATTTCTCTAATAGGATTTCTAATCTAGAGTTTTCCTCTTGGGGTTTGTAGATTGGTGGTTCCTAAATTAATGAGTTCCTCTTATGGAGACTTTTCCTCTAGGTTACTTCCATTCAACTTCCAGTAAGTTTCTAAATTAATTTCTATAAAACCAACACTTAATATAGGTATTAAAACCTTTTAATATGCATTGTCAAGATAAAAAAGAGTTTGAGTCCAACAGAGGACAATAGTGAGGTATATCCTTTTCAATATCTCTCACATGATTAATTATATGAGCTTATTGCATGTATAATTAAAGATTGATTAAAGGTTTACAAGAGAAGTGTCTTTCAAAATCTCCTCTTCCTCGCTCAAAGAAAAAATTTTTGAATTAGAAAACATCTCTTCCATATTTGATAAAGGAAATTCTAACTTGCAAAACTCATTGACAGATTTTGAAGTTTTCACCTTTAAACCTCAAAACTATCCTTAATCATCTAAATTATATAATTTTAAAATTCAAAGCACAAATTAAAGCACATTAAGTGTCTAATTCTCCCAAACTTAAATTCATCATTGTCTCTAATGATGCAATGAATGCAAAAAATAGAAGGGGATAAAGAAGGATTACCTTAATAGAGGGATAAGAAACAAAATCTATCATCAAGAAAACATCAAGCAAAAATTTGGAACATAAAACACAAAGCAAAAAGACATAAAAAAAATGAAAAGAAAACATGTTAATTTAAGGTTATTAGCTTGACCCTTAAGAGTCGTCATTTAAGCTTTACCCTAGGTTTGTGATTATTAAAAAAAAATGAAAAGAAAACATGCTACTTTAAGGTTATTAGTTTGACCCTTAAGAGTCACCATTTAAGCTTTACCTTGGGTTTGTGATTGTCTTTTATTAAGATTGAATGTATGCAATTTGTTGGATTCACACCTTTAAATCAATCATGATCAAATCCAAATACCTCTTTCTTTTTCTTAACCTTTTTTCTTATTCATGGTTTATGTCATTAAAGATTAAAACATAAAAGGTATCTTATTCTCCAAAATACGCATGATCATAAAGATAAGGCAATGGATCTAATTCATCAAATCCAAAAGATAAAGAAATGTCTTTGTTACCTCATCATAGTTTAATTAATCAATAAGGAAGAGAGAAGATAGGTTAGTATCATGAATTTCAAAAGTGAAAGTATTACTTACTTTGAATTCCTTGACAATAAAATCATCTTCATTTCTTACTATTTTAGATTGTTTAAGCTTGGTACTAGCTCATTTTTTATGACAAACTTCATGCACAAGCTCTTCTTTTTCATTAATGCGTAAGAATCTCTCCTTATATATGAATGGATTTCCCTGTGGTTTTCCTTTTCTAATGAGCTCTTTCTTCTCCTTATACTTCTCTAATAATGAAGGAAAAGGTATAGGAGGCACATAAGGATCGACTTACTTCTTTAGATTGTCTTCCTTAATGAACTCTTTGTCTTTGTCTTTTTCATGCTTAGTTCCTACCTCCTCTTTCACCTTTAAATTGATCTCCTATTTGCTCTTTAATGTAATTTCCTTAACTTTCTCCATAAGATTGGGTTCAGAGATACTATGTAAGGTCCTATGAGATATAAAGTTCAAATCATTATTTATTGGTCCCATTTGAATCTCAAGGTTATGGAAATAATAAGAATAGTATTTTGTCTTTGCATGTAAGCTTTTTATCTTCTCATCTTAGTTTCTAACCAAACATCAATTTTGTTGATGAATTTCTCCAATAGGATTTCTAAGTTAGACTTTTCCTTTTGGGGTTGGTAGATTGGTAGTTCCTAATTTAATGAGTTACTCTTAGTGAGACTTTTCCTCTAGGTTACTTCCATTTAACTTCCAATGAGTTCCTAACTTAATTTTTGCAAAATCAATACTTAAAATAGGTATTAGAACCTTTCAATATGCATTTTCAAGATCAAAAGAGAGCGTTCACCTAAGTTTGACCAACCTAGTCCAACAGAGGACAATAGTGAGGTAAATCCTTTTCACTCTCTCTCACATGATCAATTATACGAGCTTATTGCATGTTTAACTAAAGATTGATTAAAGGTTTACAAGAGATAAGAGTTTTTGAAAATATCCTCTTCCTAGCTCAAAGAAACAATTTTGAATTAAAAAACATCTCTTCCATACTTGATAAAGAAAATTCTAACTTGCAAAACTCATTGAAAGATATTGAAGTTTTCACCTTTAGACCTCAAAACTATCCTTAATCATCTAAATTATATAATTTTAACATTCAAAGCACAAATTAAGCACATGATGTCCCTAATTGACCCAAACCTAAATTCGTCATTGTCTCTAATGATGCAATGAATGGAAAAGAGAGAAGGGGGATAAAAAAGGATTACCTTAATAGTGGCCAAAAAAATAAAATCTACCATCAAGATAAGCATCAAGCAAAAACTAGGAACACAAAACATAAAACAAAAAGACACTTAACAAAAATAAAAGAAAACATGTTAATTTAAGGTCATTAGTTTGACCCTTAATAGTGGTCATTTAAGCTTTACCTTAGGTTTTTTATTGTCGTTCATTAAGATTGGATGTTTGCAATTTGTTGGACTCACACCCTTTAAATCAAGCATGACCAAATCCAAATACCTCTTTTTTTTTTCTGAAGCTCTTTCTTGTTCATTGTTTATGCCATTAAAGATTAGAACATAAGAGGTATCTCACTCTCTAAAATATACATGATCATAAATATAAGGCAATGGATCTAATTAATCAAAATGCAAAAAAATAAGGAGGTATCTTTATTACCTCATCATAGTTTAATTCATCAATAAGGAGAAGAAGATGGGATAGTATCATGAATTTCAAAAGATGAAGTATTACTTACCTCACATTCCTTGACAATAAAATCTTCTTCATCTCTTACTATATAAGATTATTTAAGCTTGAAACTCCCTCATTTTTTGTGATAAACTTTAGGCATAAGCTCTTATTATTCATCAATGCTCTAGAATCTCTCTTTTTTTTATAGGTAGCTTTCCTTATCGTTTATTTATCTCAATATGCTCTTTCTTCTCCTTATACTTCTCTAATCTTGAAGGAAAATGTATAAGAGGCATATAAGGCTTAGAAGGCACATAAAGATCTACTTCCTCCTTTGGATTGTCTTCCTAGACAAACTTTTTGTCCTTGTCTTTTTCATTCTTGGTTCCTTCCTCCTCTTTCACATTTAGATTAATCTCTTTTTCGCTCCTCAATGTAATTTCGTTAACTTGATCCATAAGATTGGGCTTGGAGGTACTAAGTAAGGTCCTATAAGATATAAAGTTTAAATCATTATCCATTGGTCCTATTTGAATCTCAAGGTTATGGAATGAATAAGAATAGTTTTTTGGCTTTGCATCTAAGCTTTTGATCATCTCATCTTTATTTCCTAACCTTGCATCAATTTTATTGATGAATTTCTCTATTAAGATTTCTATGTTAGACTTTTCCTCTTAGGGCTGGTAGATTTATGGTTAATGAAAATTTAAAGGGCTTATCATCTCATCTTGTAGTACTAACCTAGCTTCAATTTTTGTGAAGAATTTCTCTAATAGGATTTCTAAGTTAAACTTTTCCTCTTAGAGTTGAAAAGTTGATGGTTTATGAAAAATAGGGAGAGCTTGATGATTGGGGTTCAAATAATTATCATTTGACCAAGAAAAGTTGAGGTGGTCTTACCAATGAAAGTTATAGGTATTATAATAAGGATCATAGGATTTGTGATTAAAATTTCCCATATAACTTAATTGACCATGTGTAAAAGAATTCCCCTTTTGACAAGCTATGCTTCTATGACCAATCTCCCCACATAATTTGCATGCCACTTATCCTTCTATGACCAATCTCCCCACATAATTCCCCATGTGGCATGTTATGCTTCTATGGCCAACCTTCCCATAAAATTTGCATACCACCTATGAAAAAGAAGAAGAAACCATATTAGAAGTCATCAAATTTAATTGCTTGGATAGGATAGAAAACTAAGCTTGTAGAAACTTGAGTGCATCCATGTCATGAAGTTCTAAATTAAAAAATAAGAAATAAAAACTGTATAAAAAATGAAAAGAAAATTCTAGATGAATATAAAGATAATTGCTTAATATTAATGTTATTAATCCTATGCAACAATGCTAAAAACTTGATGATGTGTAGTTCTATATAAATAACCCCTTGAATTGCAAGTTCACACCAAGTAATAAAGTGTGCAAGAGTATGAATATCATTCTTGTGAAGATCAAGATTAAGTACTAAGCATCTTGTTCCTTGTATTATCTAAAAAACCAATATAAAAGAAGGTTTAAACTAAAAATTAAAAACAATTAACTGTAAATAAAGTATTTGCAAAGAAAATAATTAACAAAAGAAGTTAGCTAGGGGTTCAACTTCACTTGGTGACTTTCTAATGGGTTTCTAATCCTTGTCTAATTGTTTCATTCATCAAGTGCTACTATCAAGTCACTATGGTGATCAATTAATCCCTCTTAACTATAAATTGACATACAATAGCATTTTAAGCTAACGGTTCCTCAACTCAAAGCAAGATTCAATGGATAGCAATGGTTTGTTAAGGTTTCTCAACTTAATAACAAAATAATGGAATTCTTCAAGGATTCATTCTATGAAAAGCATGTCTTCGTTGTTAATTCATGGAACTAAGATGATTAATGGCCAGTCAATCAAACACGAAGCACTCAATAATTTCTAACACAAATAATGAATGAAATCCAAAAGAATTAGATTAAGAAAAACCAATATAGGTCACACAAGATCCATTTACAACCCTAGCATAAAGATAATTAGAACATAATAGAAGAAAGAGAAGAAGAAACAATCAAACTAATGATATTTGAAGCCATGGACTTCAATTATTTAAGCTCTTAGATGATTGCCCTTTTCCTCCTTTTTGTTCATAAACCCTTGCTTGATTTAGTTCTTTGCTTTTTAGGTGGCCATTTGATGCCTTAGATGGGTTCTTCCACTCTCTTTTTCTTGAGGTTTTGCCTCATTAAATAGTGCTCTTCAGGTGTTTACTAAGTTGGAAGCTTAGGGGATTGAAAAAGGAAAAGTTTGGAAGGCTTTAAAAATCTCATTTTTAGGTTTCCAAGGGTGCACAGCCATGTACATGATCGTGCTCTTTCGCAATTGGCTTGTAGCAAAGAAAACACAGTTATGCTTCTGAAGTGTTATTGATTCCTTTTGTGGTTTCCTTTCACACACGACCATGCTTTTGGGCGTGCTGTATGTTTTTATCCTCTCAATCTTTCTCCTTTAAAGGAGGTATGGTTGTACTCTTAAAAGCATGGTTGTGCTTCTCCTTGATACCTTTTGAAGCCAAGTGAGGCATGACTATTCGCATGATCATGCTTCACCTATTTTTCTTCCTTTACTCTTCTTTCTTCAATTCCTTGTCTGTAAAGAGAAAATATCTTCAATGAGGTTCAATTAAGGGTAGAAATTAAGTATTTATTCTTAAATTTGGAAGGAAATAACATGTTAATTATTAAAATTATGAGACTAAATAAGTGCTAGAACGCATAATGCCTCACATAACATTAATGTATGAGTACAAACACAAAAGCCAAAAGTTAATCCAAATGTATAAGCATCCACTTGGTTACCAAAGGAAAAGGCCAATAATGCCTTTATATATAGAATTCAAAGGTTAAAGTGACAATGTACTTACACATGCACATATAGGTCACATGATTGACCAATGATCATGCATTCATATATAGATCTAAAAGATTTGATGGACATTACTATTATTATGGTCTACATCATCATAAGGTATACTTTTGCCATGTTAGGACAGATCATCTAAATATGATGTTGTGAGCTAACCCCCAAGGATCTAAAACCTAAAACCATTTGATTATAGTTGGTAATTCATTCACTATGGAGCCTAATTTGGTAAAGTATTCAAATAATGGTGAATAAAAAATGAGAAATGGGATGCATGCTTAATTGGTGCATTGATAAATTATACCTACCCCTATTCTTTGAATTAGTTTTTTGTGCATCAATTTAGGGCGAGATATATGTTATTTTCTTTATTTGTACTTAATATTGCCCCCAAGGTCTTAAAATAACTAATATATAAACACTTAAAAGAGATGTTAAAACTTCTCAATGTTTTGTCATATGAAAACAAATAAAATTAATGACATTAAAGCCATAGGGTCAACATTCTCTCCTTTTTTGAATGATGACAAAACATTGATGCTAAAGATATAAACAACAAGGGTGGCACCAAATACTTCTCCTCCTTTTTAGAAATAATATAAAAATATTTTAAAACTTAACAGTCACTCCCCTTTTCCAAAACAACCTAATCTCCCACTTAAAACACAACATATGAAATAAGAGAATATTCATGGGAGATGATCTTTATAAGAGTGGCTAGCTTAACAATTGAAGCAAAGATTTACGAAGATGGTAAATAGCCATGGAAAAACCCCACTGCATGTTGACAAGTTAATTCAATGACAATTGTGAGTCCCAAAAGTTGTTGAGACAAAAGCTAGCTATATCTATAAAAGGCTGAAATTAAAAAGGTTATGTAGAGTAACTTTGAAAGAATTAGAAGAGCCATTATATATAGTTGGAGAGTTGAAGATTTCTACTTTTTAGAAAATAAAACCATGCATAAATCTAAGGAGTATAGATGAAGTTATGTAGATTTAAAATGAAAAATGGTCATGCTAAAAATGAAGTTATTCAAGTAGCAAGGTCAAATTGAAAGCTCTCCATATATTGACTTACATGGAATTATATATTGATCCATGTATAAAAAGAGAGAAACTTGAGTCTAGTTTCCAGCAAAAGAATTTATTTGCAATTTGGAGCTCTGTAGAAAAAATTATGACCATTTTAGTGAAATGTGTCTGTCTAAAATTATCTTCAACAATTGTGGAATATCACTAACGCTTGTATAAGTGATTCGAACAACCGTGCGACATTCTTAATGATCATGGAAAATTCCCATCAGTTTATTCTATTAATTATATGCACTCTAATGCTTGTGGAAGCATTCCTAATGATCATGGGAGTTTATAATGGCTAGTTTTTAGGTAGTAATGGCTAGTTTTGTATTTGGGCTAATTCTGACCATTCAAATGGACTTGGGGATATATAGGGACATCTAATGTGACCTTTCAAAATTTGTCTAACCTACCATATAACATGCTTCATCAAGCATTCAAGGTTTCAAATCCTCTCCCCTTTCTTTCTTCATTTATTAGGTTTCATTCTTATAAACAGTTAGGGTAAGTGATTATTAGTGATCTTCTTTGAGCACTATTTGTATATCTTATGTGAGGTTCATATTGATTACTTTGGGGTTTAGTTTTTAAAATCCTTAATTATGAAAGGTTTAACTTATACCTTGGACGAGTTAAGGTAGACTTGATGTAATGTCTAAAAACTATCATACTAAGCACTTGTTATATTTCTTTCTAGTTTTTGATAAAAAGAAAGTGTAAAGGTTCATTCTTAGCTCGTAAAAAGGATAGTCATATTTTAGCCTTTAAATGATAATAGAAAGACTTTAATAGGGATAGTAGAGGAAAGCACATAGAGAGAATTGTTTCTAAACCTCTATAAATTATGGTGTCATTATCATTGTCTTCTTCCCCTTTCTTTGTGTGTGACTAAGCATCAAAGTTAAAATTTCACATTATTTGCCATCACCCTACTCATCTTCCCTTTAGTGCTTTATAAGGACTAACATATTATTGATAGGAAGTATCCATTATAAGGCGTTTTAAGATGGAAACCATCTAACCCTGGAAAAGGTCCATGACCTTTCCTTCCAAGCCTATAAAAACTCTTTTGGAAAGCTTCATACTATAGCCTATACATTATAGTCAAATTTCAAAATTGTGCTTAAGTTGGACATTCTAAGCACTAAGATATACTTGTTTAACTTTAGATAGTTATCACTATAAGAAACCTCATTTTTTACCTTTGACAAATTTCTAGCCTTATATATCTTCCATAAAAGAGACTCAATTATCCATTGTCTATTCTATTTTTTTAAGCATTAAATCACAAGACATATTAGGGTATGTTCTTAAGTACTTATTCAACTTTCTTGAAATCCATTGTGTTAGAATTTGTATTCCTACTACTTAGAGGTATGTTCACTTTGGAAGGTTTTAACAATAAAAATTACCTTATTAAGAAACATAGAAGAGTGGAACCTCTACTTATAGTGTGTTTCCTTTCAACTGTTTATCACCCTCAAACTATCATTCTTCCTTTTATTCAACACATAACCATCCTTGACAACATCATCCTTAAGTGCCTCTTTAAAAACCACAACATTTCTAAAAATAAGACCAACCTCAAACTCTGTTTCACTACTAGTAGTAGGATTAAGTTACTCATAGTACATGTCCTTAAAAGATACCTTCTTCCTTCCACCACTTTATTCTCACATTATCTCATCAAATGAATCTAAAACTTCATTAGATTTGTCACTCTTAACATCATTCAACCTATCAATTTCATCCTCTAGGTCATTTAACTCATGATGTCTACCTTCATTATTATTGTTCTTACTAAATGAACTATCATCTATGTCTTTACCATCTTCACCTATATAAGCTTTTGTCATCAATATGAAAAAGTAAATAATAATCATCAAAAGGGTTGGCTTCCCCTACACTCCAAGTGCATTTTTAGGTGGGCTAGGGCATACATATCTATTCTTTTTTCTCTTAATACGCACGTCCTTTTCTATACTTTTATTCTTATCTTAATCCATTTGACCAATAGGATTGATAGGACTTTCAGCACTTGTAAACATTGGTGTGCTAATTAGGTCACTAGCTTTTTGGTTCAAGTCTTTTCCTCCTCTTTTAATTCCCTGTCCTCCCCTTTTTAATGGAATAGATCTATTTGTTCCACTTCTAATGCCCTTCCCATTTATCTACCTTTTCCACTTAAACTATCCCTTCCTACGTTCAAACCTCTAGTCCTTCCACCTAATGCCTCATTCCTCTAAATAGATTGCGAACTACCACCTAAGGCTATCTCCACATCAAGAAATAAGGTATTCCTAATTAAACCTTTAGCCACCTCAAATTGAACATTTTATGTATTACCTCCTAAGATGTCACCCTAATGAGGTTCAACAGCTAAAGATTTTCTTTTTCCACAAATATTATTCCTTATACCTTCATTATTGTCATTTTGTTATGTTCTATTAGGTCCCTCTAACATAAATAAAGGTACATCATTTGGGGTGTCATTAAATGGGGACGTATAAACACTCACACAATTCCCACAAACTAATTTAATAAAACTAGCCCTGGCATTGAAGACTTTATAAACATCCATCAACAATGTCAAATAAAAGTAATTATTTGATGGCACATTATAAATAGTAGCCTCTTAGTCCTTATACATTAGAATAAAGTTATGGTATTTAGAGACTACAATTTGCATATGTAATAATTATTTCACATTTTTAAATAAAAGAAATGAAATTAACCCAATGTCAAGATTTCTCCTTTTTCACAAAATTTCATATGCATTTACACAAATAATCACATTTTTAAAATAAATCATACCAATGTAATGGTACGTTACTTATAATTAATACTTATTTTAAAACCCCTAAATTACATACACAATGCTCACAATCTACATGTACACAAATAAATAACAAAATTCATCCTTTTGATCCTTTATAATGAATCCAAACATAATTGTATACTTTGACCCAAAAAAAGAACATAAAAATCGTACCTTTTAGGGACACAACAATGCATGCGGCAACAATAAAATTTTGTCTTCTCTATTGCATTTCTTTAAATAACAACAACAATGCAATGAAGAGGAATGTGTGAAATGTTTGAAATTTTAACAAGGCAAGAGAAAGCGACTAGAAAACAGTGAAAACTAAACAGTTTTTAAGGTTATTTTATTCTTTTTCCCTTTGAATTAACTACTAAATACCCATTGTTGTCCCTATGCACCAAGAAGGGGAGTTGAATTGGTGTATAAAAATTTTAACAATGAAAAGGGGAAGAAGAAAGAGTAGAAGGGAGACAACCAATTTATAGTGGTTCGGGTATAATTGACCCCCTACGTCCACTCTCCAATTAATCAATTGGGTATTTCACTATCTCAATGGTGTTTTCAAGCTCATACCCAACTTGTACAACTTGTGTTTTGATGGCTAACACACAACCTTACAATAATGTGTTTTTAGGCTAACACACAACCTCACTCAAGTGTTTCACTAGGCTCACACTTAAACATTTCTTGAAGTGTTTTTACAGGCTAACACAACAACCTCACAACTTGGTGTTTAATGCTCACACCTAACAATTACAATTTCATAAAGAAAATAAAGAAAATGAGTAGCAAAGATTGAGAGCTTTAATCACTTGTAATAAATTCCTTAGCAACCTTATTCATGGATGTTTGATGGTGTATTTATAGCCAAACTTCACCAAAGAGACGTTACAGATCATAGCTCATCAAATCTTTGAGACATGCTTGACAGATTCTGCATTAAATGCTTGTCAAGATAAAATCACGGTCGCTACTGCATTTTCCAGTCGCGAAATCCAAATTCTTCAAGGGAAACCCCATTTGTGTCTAACGGCTAGTCCATATCGTAGCTTCTTATTAGTTCACCATGAGAATATAGTCATTGTCTTTTACCTACTTTAAAAAGTCGCGGTCATGAGTTTTCTTGTGTAGGCCGCGACAGAGAATGTGAATTCGCCTGTCAAAGTGGTCATCTTTCTTCCTCAAGATTCGCAGTCGCTACCAACAAGATGCGTCTGCAAAATTTGACTTCCAATAGTCTTCTGGGACACTTGTCAAGCTGTGGTTCTAGACTTGCTTCCCTCTTGAGTTACTTTGAAATTCGCAGTCGCGACTAGGGCGTGACTTTCACCGTGAATTCATCTGTCACAAAATGGCTTTTTTTTTTCCATTGGTCGCAGCTGAGAATGGTTTCGCAATTTCGCCTGCTTAAATTTGAGCATGCCTTAACATGAGTCGCCGTCGTGATTCCTATATTGCGGTCGCGATTTTCATGTCACTTTGGAGTTTATCAACTCCTTGCATTTCTTCTTGAAAGATTGATTCATTTCTGCAAAATCAACACTTATTTGAAATATTAGTGATGATCAATCTACTTTGTCAAAATCAAAAGAAGTTCTAAACTTAGGATTAATCATCCTAGTCCAACACATCCTATAGGCATAAACATCAATAATTATTGAAACATGATGATTATATTTTTATCTAAAAAGCAATAAATTGATATCTTGACTAACAACTACAATTACAAAGAAAATAAATAAACCTATTTAATAACGGCAACAAGACAAAAGCAATGAGAAAGAAAATCTTATAATAATCAACCTAGGACACTTGATCTCACTAATAGAAATTCATGAAATCATTACTCTCTTAATGACATGTTAGATTAAGAATTGCAACTATTGATTGTCTCCATAGTGTTTAAGTCCTCTCTCTTGAGTCTTCACTTAAATTTTGCAATTATTTTTCATAGAACCATCTCTTAATGTGAAGTAGAAGCAAAATCAATCTTTAAAATCTAGTAGTCTTTTAATGATAATAATAGGTTAAGTGAGTATCTCTACTCATCAATTAACTTAAAGGGATTGATTTTATGCCTATTTCTATTACAATCTCTCAATCCATAAATAAAACACAAATCATGCAATTGGTGTTCGATTAATTATAGGCATTAGGTTCAACAATCATTCATTTGTAGAAGAATAAAATTCCAATAGTATCATTAAAATCATAAATCATTCAATCTCTTCCATGGCTATATAAAGATCCTAAATAAAAAATCTAGCCTAACACATTAATAAAATAACACAAATCTAACTATAAAAGCATCATCTTGAACATGGAAAATAGAAGGAAATAGGAATTTTCAAACTAACCTGATGTTTGATAGATCTTCTATTCTTCTTCTTCTTTTATCAAGTGATATATTAAACTCTTGAATAAGATCCTGAATTTAAGCCTTATTTCATTAGTTTTCTTCCTTTAAAATTGCCATTTTTCTTGCCCAAAAGATCTTTTTTTACTTTTTAGGAAAAACCCTATGTGTTTACCTTTTATACTCCTCCAAATTGTCTAAATCATAGGCTAAAATATAAGAGACAAGTTAACCACATCACGGGATGTGACACATGTCGCAACCATAATAGCTACCTCTCACATAGTATTATGGCCTATGACAATGGATACGACAAACACCAATCACTCTTTACATGCCCAAAGTTCTTGCTTAGCTCCTAAAGTTGTCCATCTTGCCTGTTTTGCTCTAATTTCACTTTAAAAGTGCTTAAACACCTATAAAACATCCAAATGTGGGAAATAATAGATATGAACCTAATAACTTAATTTCATTATAGAATTATACATCAAATCTAGCTCAAAATCACTAAAATACTATAAACAAATTAAGTCTAAGAAATTCTCCCATACTTGAACCATTATTTGTCTGTAAGTAATAAAGAATTATATATACAAAATCTTTTACAACTTTTCCTAAACATATAAATTCACCTTGCTTGCAATGCTAATCACTTAAGTTCTATAATAGACATAACAACCAAAGACTTATTTAAAATAAATGAACTTGGTTTAACTTATTACTTTGAAAAGGAAACTCATTCATTCATGGAAAGTTAGAAAGAAAAGGCAATATTTCACAAACATATCTCAATAACCATTCTCACTAGACTATCAATAGACATAATCAAAACAAAATTGAAAACATGTTAAATCAATATTATCTTTAATAATTAATAATGAGAAGGTAAGCTTTAAGTGCAAGAGATCATTATAATTCATATCACTTTTAGCACATAATTTTTCACTTTTTCTTTCTTTCCTTTCTCAAAGAGTTTATCCTTTTTACACAAATACAAACGTGGGTAATGAATGCACTCGGTTACTCAACATATAACTTCATTTGAAATGATTTACACACTTATGCTTTTAGTTATCAATTTATGCAAAACTTGAAATTGGTTATGAATCCCCGATTAATAAGTATCCCAAAAATAGTGAGTAGATATTTCTTTATGATTTCACTTTAACCACTCCTAAATCATATCTCATAAACTACTTCATCAATATTAATTAATAAAGTACAATAACAATTCATCTTTCCATTAAGCTCATGCAATTACATCTATTCATAACTAGTTAAATTACTTGCATTAATATACATGTAAAATACTATGTAACGATCGTATTTATATTTACTCTGATACCAATAAATGTAACGACCAATTTTGTTTACCAATAAATACAATGACCACTTGTGTTTACAAATCATATTGCTCTGATACCAATAAATGTAACAACCATTGATACCACTGAATGTTAGCATTTTTTTTTACCACAATTTGTATTGCTACAATCGATACCAATCAGAGCAATCGACATCCGAGATTTGCCCGTCGGCCCCATGATGTCATACACACTGGGATTTGCACTTCTGCCCTGCGTGTGCTTGAACCCTCTGATACCACCAACTGTAACTATCATCTTCAGTTGCTATTCATGGTATTTCACGTTCGAAAATGCATACACATTAAGGTTTATTCATCATACATATATAATACCATATGTATTTAATGTACACATGCATTAACTAATGTCAGGACCAGTGACCATAACTAGTTCCTATCAAATGTATGTACATGACGCAAGGAGAGAGAGTTGGAATTCAGCCGACGACCTATGTTTCATGTGTCTCTATGCAAAACTTTATGTACCAAAGTGTCCAAAGTCTATGCTTCAGTATCTAAAAAATAATTGCAATTTAGTGAGTCGCGACTCAGTGAATAAAAACAATAATCAAATTCTCATGGCATAATCTATAATCAAATATCATCAAGATACCTTGCAAGTATAATAATTGACTATGCACGTGCAAATGCAATAGCTTTATTTTTGTCGTGATCGAGCAAGGCAAACATTGTTCCTGGGATATTCATGTGATTCATGAAACATATGATTCGGGACCTATTGGTCCATCTTTTTGTAATTTGCAAGTGTTTGACAAGTCAGTCACAACACCCCTTTTGCTTTCAT
Organism: Omphalea diandra; assembly: GCA_949677035.1. Taxonomy (NCBI): domain Eukaryota; kingdom Viridiplantae; phylum Streptophyta; class Magnoliopsida; order Malpighiales; family Euphorbiaceae; genus Omphalea; species Omphalea diandra. The sequence goes on from CATIWR010042431.1 coordinate 20,116, forward strand.
ATACAAGTGCTTATTCATAAAAGATATGCCAAGTAATCATTAAGAGCATTTAATTCTCACTTGGTATGTATTCTCATATATCATGTAACAATTCAATCATATATAAATGTAATAGAACATAATCATATTATTCCCATGTAACATGTAACAATTCAATCATATATACATGTAATAGAGCATAATCATATCATACAATTATCACATACACCTATTGAATCCAATTATGATTTTTACTCACCTTTTGATGTGACCAACCTTTATGGTAGGGCTTCTTCAAAGTATTGAGATCCTAACATTTGGTACATACATGGTTATAAGTATATCAAAATGATTACGAATGCTTGGTATGCAGTTATGTCATGATTCATGCAAGTGTACCTAGTGTTTATACATATTTTCCTTATATGGCAGCCTGAGCTTGCTACACAGTCACAGCAATAACTCCTGATATACTTATCCAAATGGCTTGATCCTTTTTTTCAAACAAACTAGACATATAATGGGACAACATATTGAAATTCATGCTAATATCAGATACACATAAAATGTGGTGAATTTTTAAGTTCTGGCCTGTTGCAATGTCATCTTAGTCTGAATAGGTCTTACATTCTTGAGTATATCTCAAATTGTACTAGTTCAATTACAAAAATATTCTACCATCAATTACAAAACATATAAATGAACATTTTTCATGTTTTACTCATTATCCAGTTCAGTCTATAAGGTCACCAAAACAAAGGACCAATCTAGGGGTAAGTAGGTTCATAACATGTTGACAACCAGTCATGATAAAGGGATAGTATCTCAGCAACCATACTGGATTTGGCAACAATATTTCACAGGTATGTAGATCAGACATAAATATAAAACTTTCAAGTTTGGACCATCATCAAATTATGAGTCTATGGTCATCAAATTCTTGGAAAACTAATTAAAAGAAAGGTGGTGTGTCATTCGGGTACAGAGTCAGTCCCAATCAATGAGCCATATCTCTTTCCACATAGCAAATTAATCAAAACTGCTTAACAAGTATTTAGAGGGAATATAACCCTACAAGTTTTATGTTTATCACTCTATCAAAATCTGAATATAAAGTCATCAAAATATAACCAAATAGAAGACTGAGATAATCTCGGTTCGTTTTTGAACCAGTCCTGATGAAGGAGCCATATCTCTTCACACACACTGAATCAAGTAAAACTGTTTCGTATGCATTTATATGAGACATAAGGCTACAACTTTCATGTTTTGCACTTTCCCCAATTCCTCTCTAGGGTTATGAAATCGTGGGTGAAAATTCTGCTCTAACAGCAAAATCAATAGAATCAACTCCTGTTCTCTTGGATTACAACTTCCATCCAAGAGCTCTACCTCAATTACTCCATAATTCTCACCAACCATGCATGATTAACATGTCATGAGAGGTTAATTTTAGTTGAGAAGAAGATAAATTACTTACCTATTGTCCTAGAATTGGAAAACCTTAGTCAGCCCACATTTCTTCCTCTCCTTCTTCTTCTTCCTCTTCTTCTTCTTCTTCCTCTTCTTCTTTCCTTTGCTCTCTCTTTCTTTCATCTAGTGTATTTCGACCTTATCCTCTCTCTTACCATAATGGCAGATAATTATAATTTGTATTCTTACTCTAATAGGACAAAAGATTGGTGGCTTGTTCCTATTGGTTGAAGGTTAAACAATTTTGCTTTTAGTCCCTTTTCTTCATTCCTTGATCACCTTCGTCCATTCTCTAATTTTAGATGCTCTTTATACTTTTAGATGAGCTCTCAAACACCATTATTTATGATGCTATAATAAGCACACAACATGAAATAATTTGTCATATAACTATGCAAATACTGCATATATGTTCAAGCATCCCAAATGCAACAGTGCAATTGTCATTGTCGTGTTTTTACAATTCACATGTCTAAATGATTATTTATCTTGTGCATATGTTCATATGAGATTTCATATCATTTGTGTAATGAATATATTCATGTGATAATGCCAATGAATAGGGATAGGGATGTTACATTTCTTCCCCTTATAAAGAATTTTGTCCTCGAAATTTAGTACCTATAAACAAATATGGATATTGTCATTTCATGTTCTCTTTAGTTTCCCATGTAGCCTCTTCTTGCGAGTAGTTTCTCCATAACACCTTAACTAAAGTTATTTCTCAATTTCGTAATTGTTTTCTCTTATAACTGATGATTTCCACTAGTTCTTCAATGTAACTTACATCATTTGCAATTGTTATCGCTGGATCCCTAAGTATATGTGTAGGATCAGACCGATACTTCCTTAGTATACTTACATGGAATACATCATGAATTTGAGCCATCTCTGGTGATAGTGCCAGCCTATAAGCCAATGGACCAATTCTTTCTAAGATCTCATATGGTCCTATGTATCGAGAACTTAGTTATACACATTCCTTCTTCATCCCAATAGGTTGGACTTCAACATTTTCTTTCATATAGTGCTTCATATGGTGCCATCTGTATACTGCAATGATAATGGTTATTATAAGCAAATTCAATCAAGGCAATATATTCATCCCATGCACTTTTAAACATTATCACACAAGCTCAAAACATGTCTTCAAGTGTTTGAATTGTTCTTTCTTCGAAGTCCTCGGCAACCCATATATAAAGTCCATGGTTATTCTTTCCCATTTCCATACTGGAATCATCAATGGTTTCAATTTTCTAGCTGGTGCTTGATGTTCCATTTTGATCTGCTGACAAGTCAAACATGTTGAAACATAGGCTGTCATATCTTTGTTCATTTTAGGCCACCAAAAATGAGATCACATGGTATTATACATTTTTGTCATTCCTGGATGCATGGCAAATGGAGCATTATGTGTTTCTTCAACATTAGGCGCACAAATACTAGAACCCAATATCTAGGAATCATTTCGAATATCAAAATCACCATGTCTCCCCTATTTTACCATTTCAATCATCCCATATAACTTTAGATCCTTGCCCTGTGCTTCTTTAATTCGATCATGCAACACTGGTCTCACTTGAAAAGTAGCAATCAATACCCCATTCTTTTGTAGGTTTAGTTTCATATTCATAGCTCGTAATTGAACTAAATAAGACAATAAAAATACCTGTAAATAGGCTACATCACTTCTTGATTTCCTGCTCAAAGCTTCTGTAACCATATTTGCCTTCCCTGAGTGATACTCAATGGTACAATCATAATCCTTTAGTAGTTCTAACCACCGCCTCTGACTTGTGTTTAATTCTTTTTGGCTCATCAAATACTTTAAGCTCTTATGATTTGTAAACATTTGAAAAGTGTATCCATACAAGTAGTGTCTCCATATTTTCAAATCAAACACAACAACAACAAGTTCTAGGTCATGTACTGGGTAAGATAATTCATAAGGTTTCAGTTA
>CATIWR010042437.1:0-36294 GCA_949677035.1 Omphalea diandra
AATCCCTAAATGCTCCTTATACTCTTAATTAAGCTCTATAACACCATTATTTATGATGCTATAACATGCACACAACATAAGACAATTGACCATGCAACTATACAAACATTACATATATTTTCAAGTATCCCAATTACAACAGTACGAGTGTCATTGTCGTGTGTTCTCCAAATTCACATGCCTAATGCTTATTTATCAAATGCATATATTTAAATATTACGTAATTTAAAATGTATATGATTTGAGCTGAGGATGTTACATATAGTTTCTTAAAAGGGCATAGAGGTGTATCCAAACAAAATTGAAGCAATAGTAAAATGGGAAACCCTAAAGAATGTTGCAAAAATCTGAAGTTTTCTAGGACTAGCTGGGTATTATCATCAATTTATTGAGGGATTTTCACTGATAGCTGCTCCTTTGACTAAATTACTTTAGAAAAATGTATCATTTTAGTGGTCTAAAGCCTATCAAGAGAGTTTTGATGAATTAAAAGATAGATTGACATCGGCTCCAGTATTAGCCATTCTTACTGGTAATGGAGGATTTGTAGTGTACAGTGATGCCTCTCATTAAGGTTTGGGATGTGTTTTAATGCAGCATGGTAAGGTAATTGCATATGCATCTAGACAACTGAAACCTTATGAGTTATCTTACTAGAACTTGTTGTTGTTGTGTTTGCTTTGAAAATATGGAGACACTACTTGTATGGAGAAACTTTTCAAATATTTACAGATCACAAGAGTTTGAAGTATTTGATGAGCCAAAAAGAATTAAACATGAGACAAAGGCAGTGGTTAGAACTGCTAAAGGATTATGATTGTACCATTGAGTATCACCTAGAAAAGGCAAATGAGGTTGTTAATGTTTTGAGCAGGAAATCAAGAAGCGGTGTAGCTTATTTATAGGTGTTTCCATTGTCTTGTTTAGTTCAATTACGAGCTATGAATATGGAGCTAAACATACAAAAGAATGGGGTGTTGATTGTCACTTTTTAAGTGAGACTAGTGTTGCATGATCGAATTAAAGAAGCACAGGGTAAGGATCCAAAGTTATATCGAATGATTGAAATGGTAAAACAGGGGAGACATGGTGATTTTCATATTCAAAATGATATCTTGATGTTGGGTTCTCGTATTTGTGTGCCTAATGTTGACAACTTGCAAAGAGAAATCCTAGAAGAAGCACATAATGCTCCATATGCCATGCATCCAGGAATGACAAAAATGTATAATACCCTGCGATCTCATTTTTAGTGGCCTAAAATGAAGAAAGATGTAGCAGCCTATGTTTCAACATGTTTGACTTGCCAGCAGATCAAAACATAACATCAAGCACCAGCTGGAAAATTGAAACCATTGACGATTCTAGTATGGAAATGAGAGAGGATAACCATAGACTTTGTATATAGGTTACCGAGGACATTGAAGAAGAATGATGCTATATGGGTGATCATTGATAGACTAACTAAGTCAGCTCACTTTTTGCCTATTCGGTGGGGTAGTTCACTTAAGCACTTAGCCAAGAGATATGTGGATGAAATTGTCAGATTACATGGTGTTCTAGTGTCCATTGTATCAGATAGAGATCCAAGATTTACATCTCGATTTTGGGCCAGTTTGTAATAGGCTTTGGGCACCAAGTTGAGTTTCAGTAATGCTTTTCATCCTCAGACCGATGGGCAATCAGAAAGAACAATTCAGACACTTGAAGACATGTTTTGAGCTTATGTGATAGAGTTCAAAGGTGCATGGGATGAATATATTGCCTTGATTGAATTTGCTTATAATAATCATTATCATACCAGTATACAGATGGCACCATATGAAGCACTATATGGAAGAAAATGTCGAAGTCCAATCTATTAGGATGAAGAAGGGATGTGTATTTTAAAATGGCCGCAACTAGTGCAAGACATTATAGACAAGGTGAAGGTAATCAATAGCAAACTTAAAGCAGCACAAGACAGGCAAAATAGCTATGCAGACCAACACAGAAGAGAAATGGAATATAAGGTGGGAGACAAAGTGTTCCTTTCACTTTCACCATGGAAAAGAATAATTTGATTTGGCAAGAAGGGGAAACTGAGTCCTTGATACATAAGACCACATGAGATCTTAAAAAGAATCGGCCTATTGGCTTATAGGCTAGCACTACCACCAGAGATGGCTTAGATTCATGATGTATTCCATGTGAGTATGCTCAGGAAGTATCGGTCTGATCCTACGAATATACTTAGGGATCCAACGATAACAATTGCAGATGATTTAAGTTACATTGAAGAACCAGTGAGAATCATTGGTTATAAGACAAAACAGTTACGAAATCATGAAATCCCTTTAGTTAAGGTGTTATGGAGAAATTACTCACAAGAAGAGGCTATATGGGAAACCGAACAGAACATGAAACGACAATATCCACATTTATTTTCAAGTATTGAATTTTGAGGACGAAATTCTTTATAAGAGGGGAAGAAATGTAACATCCCTATCCATATTTATTCGCATTATCACATGAATATATTCATTGCATAAGTGATATGAAACCCATATGAACATATGCATTGGATAAATAATCATTTAGACATGTGAATTATAAAAGCACGACAATGACACTTGCACCGTTGCATTTGGGGACACTTGAACATATATGTAGTATTTGTATAGTTGCATGACAAGTTGTTTTATATCATGTGCATGTTATAGTATCATAAATAATGGTGTTTTAGAGCTTAATTAAAAGTATAAGGAGCTTATAGGAATTAGGAGATGGATGGAAGTGCTTAAGGAGTGAAGAAGAGGGACTAAAAGCAAAACTCTTAACTTTCAACCAATAGGAAACCAGCCCCCAATCTTTTGTTTTATTTAAAATAAGAATACAGACCATTAGGGTCTGGTAAGAGAGGAGAAGAATGAAATACAATAGAAAGATGAGAGAAAGAAAGAAAGAAAGAAAGAAAGAAAGAAAGAAGATGAAGAAGAAGAAGAAGAAGAAGGAGAGGGAGAAGAGTGAGCTACCTAGGACAGAATCATAAGGTTTTCTGATTCTGGGACAATAGGTAAGTTAATTTATCTTCTTCTCAACTGAAATTAACCTCTCATAACATTTTAATCATGCAAGGTTAGGGAGAATTATGGAGTAATTAAGGTAGATCTCTTGGATGGAATTTATAATCCAAGAGAACAAGAGCTGATTCGGTTGGTTTTGCTGTTAGAGCAGAATTTTGTACCCACGATTTCATAATCATAGAAGAGGAATTAGGGAAAGTGAAAAATACAAAAGTTCTAGCTTTATTTCTCATATAAATTCCTATGAAACAGTTTTGCTTGATTCTATGTGTGTGAGGAGATATGACTCCTTCAGTAAGGATGGGTCAAATCCGAACCGAGATAATCTCAGTCTTCTATTTTCTTATATTTTGATGGCCTTATATTCTGATTTTGACAAAGTGAAAAAAATTAAAATTTTAGCTTTATATCTCCTATAAATACCTGTAAACCAGTTTTGATTGATTTGCTATGTGGAAAGAGATATGGCTCATTGATTGAGACTGACTCTGTACCCTGATGGAACCCTACCTTTCTTTTGAATCTGTTTTCCAAGAATTTGATGGCCATAGATTGAAAACCTGATGATGGTCCAAACTTGAAACTTGTATATTTATGTCTTATCTACATACCTGTGAAATATAATTTCCAAATCGAGCATGGTTGTTGAGATATTGTCCCTTCATCATGACTATTTGTCAACATGTTACAAACCTGCTCACCTTGAGATTGGTCCTTTGTTTTGATGACCTTATTGGCTGAATTAGATAATGAGTAAAACATGAAAAATTTTCCTTTACATGTTTTGTAACTGATGATAGATTATTATTGCAATTGGATTTTTACAATTTGAGATACATTCAAGAGAGTAAGACCTACTCAGAATGAGAGGACATTGCAACATGGAAAAATTTAGAAATTCACCACATTTTCTATGTATCTGATATTGGCTTGAAATTTGAATATGTTGTGTGTTTATGTGTCTAGTTTGTTTAAAAAAAAGAATCAAGTCATTTGGATAAGTATATCTAGAGTTATCATTATGAGAGTATGGAAAACTCAGGATGCCATATAAGGAAAATATGTATAAACACTAGATCCACTTGCATGAATCATGCCACTCATAATCATTTTTACATACTTGTAACCATGTATGTATCAAATTATAGGATCTCAACACTTTGAGGAATTCCTAGAGAGAGAACCAAACCTACCATAAAGGTTGGTCACATCAAAATGTGAGTAAAAACCATAATTGGATTCAATGGGTGTATGTGATAATTATATGATATGATTATGTTCTATTACATGTATATATGATTGAATTGTTACATGTTACATGAAAATACAATTCAAGTGAGAATGATTGAATTGTTACATGTTATATGGGAACACAAGCCAAGTGAGAATCAAATGCTCTTAATGATTACTTGGCATATCATTTGTGAACAAGCACTTGCACATGGAATCAAAAGGGCGTTGTGACCAGCTTGCCAAAACACTTGCAAATCACCTAGAACATGGACCAATAGGTCCCAAATCATATGTTACATGAATCACATGAATTACCTAGGAGCAGTGTTTGCCTTGCATAGTCACTACAAAAACAAATCTATTGCATTTGCACTTGCATAGTCAACTATTATACTTGCAATGTATCTTGATGATATTTGATTATGGATTATGCCATGAGAATTTGATTGTTGTTTTTATTCATTGAGTCGTGACTCACCAAATTGCAAATTTTTTTCAGATACAGAAGAATAGGGATTGGATACTTTGGTGCTTATAGTTTTGCATCGCGACACATGGACCACAAGTCATCAGCTGAATTCCAACTCTCTCTTTTCTCGTGTCATGACATTAGTCAACATATATGTACATGAAAACACATGTTGAATTGTGTGTGAAGGATGGATGAAACCTTTATGCATATGTATTATGGACATGAATGATATGAGTTTTGTAAATAGAAATAGTCGTTATAGTGATTGGTATCAGAGCAGTATGAGTTTTGTTAAATGAAAAAGGTTGTTATAGTTATAGCATTCAAACTCAAGCTCCATCTTCTTTTCCCATGCTAGGTGCTCTTCAAGACCACCTTTTTCCATATAATTTTGTCATTTTTGGCTTATAATTGATAGTGCAAGCTCAGCTCATCTTATGGTTCAAATTTGAAATATTATCCGTCAACTATTTCATGCGATCTAACATGCCTTTCATGGACAACGTAAATTCATCCCTTTCTATCTCTTCCAAACCTGTCATTATATAAGTAGAAACAAGAAAATAAATAAAATTCTCACAACACTCCCTCAGGTGTTTACACTCAGAAAGATGACATTCCTCTTGTGTTTCACATAATACGGCTTTTTCCCTCCTATGATCTCACACACTCTTGCCTTTCACCTCTTGAGTTTCTTTTCTTTAAGTTCTTTGAAGACTAAGGTTACTTTATGTCAAATTAAGCTTAAACTAAATACAGACAAGTAAAATATAATCTTAAAACCCTTAGAAAATAAAATATTTGAAAATAACATAATTGGTTGCAAAAACAAATTTCTAAATAACTAATTGCAATTTAAAGATCAAAAAGAATTTAGAAGTTACAAGGTGGTGTTGAACTCAAAACTAAAGGAAAATTAAGGCTAGGCTGAATGCAAATCAAAGAATTGAAATCAGCTTCTTTTGGTGCAAAACAAGTTCTTATGCAATTTCTAGCTTCCCTTATTTCTTTCTTTTCTTTTCCTTCTTCCTTTTTTTTTTTTTTTTTTTTGATTTTTTATTCTTTTCTTTCCATCTTTTTTACTTTTTTTTCTTCTCTTTTTTTTTTGGGCCTTGGAAGCTTAAAACAATATTGAAAATTGAAAGAATTACAAAGAATAATTCAAAAACATGCAAAAATCAAGTAGAAGCTGAATAGGGAGGCAAATTCAAAATTTCACCTTTCCCTTGAATTTGAATGAGGTGGTTCAGCCCTGTGCACTTAAGAAACACCAAAAAAAGTGATTGGACATAAAAAGAAATGAATTGGAATGAGAAACAATGAAGAAATTGCAAGAAACAAGTTAAAAATCAAGTTTCCTTGATTTAAGGAAATTTTGGCAAACTTCCAAATTTCAAGGAATTTCTTGAATTAAACACTTCAAATCTGCAATTGTGGACACAAGAAAGGTTAATTCACAAAGAAAAATGAATTTGAATTGAAGGAAACAAAGAAATCAAACTGGAACAAAGAAATAAGCTTATTTTGCAAAGTCCTTTAATTTAAGGAAATTTTGCAAAAGTATGCCATTTTTTTGGAATTTTTTTATGAAATTTGATTTGGGATGTTAAATCAAGCTAATTTAATGATGGAAAGTGAAAACAAATAGATTGGAACTCAATTGAACAAGTGGAACAGAATTGGTGCTAGAATTGCTCAATTCATAATTTTCCTTGTTTTAAGAAAATTTTGAAAAACAATATGTTCCAATTAGATTCTAATGATGCAATCACATTTTTGGATGATGAAACACACTAATTTAAAGTTGAAAATCAAAGAAAAATAGAATGTAAACACAATGGAACAAGAATAATTGAATTAAACAATGATATTGTGTTAATAGCAATTTAGGAGTTTTTTTGTGATTTTCTTTATGCAAACGAACTATAATTGAGTTCTATCACAAAAGAATGATTAATATGATAAGAAAAACTAATTTGATAGGAGAAAAATAAAGAAAATAGATTGGGACAAGATAGAACAAAAACAAATAGAATTAGAGCCCTATGAAGGAGATAGAACCCGATTTGATGCAAAAACAATAAGAACACAAAGAACAATGAATTTTGGAGATAACTTACTTGATTTGAAGCCTTAGCTCTGATACCAAATGATACGAACAAGGTTGGATTGATCCTTACCCATATGCTAAAGAATAGTTACCCAAAATCTATCAAACCAAGTATTGGAGTTTTGATCTTCAAATCTCAACTAGACTTCTAAAAAACTTGTTTCTAACAACCTAAGTTATAAAGATTCAAAGTTGTGTTAACTCAAACCTTAAATTAACCAAGCCAATTTAAGATCATAATTAACAAGTTTGTGAAATTATTAAGCTTTCACTCAACAATCTCACCGAGTCCACTTAAGAACTCAAAAAGAGAATTTAATCTCGCAAGCAAAATTGCTAACAATAATAATATTGATTGAATTATTGCCTCTTGGCATAATATGAGGACTATTTATAGCCTTACAATACTTAATCTAAACCCAATTAGGATTTGGTTTACATTCCCTAACAGAATTCAATATTTCCTAATTCAAAAAGGAAAAGACAATCCTAAGCTAAATAGGAAAACTAAAGAAACATTATGATTGGTCAACAAGATTAGACCAACATATTTTCCTAACTAAAGAACAACTAATCCTAAATAGAAAAGGAAAAGGATTCAGCCTAATGAGGAAATCCTAATGGCATTAGAAAATATTGCCAACTAAGGAAATCTTGTATGAATCTTTGACTTTGGGCCTTATTTCCTTGCTTATACGATTTGGGCTTTCTTTTACATGACTTGGGCTTCTTTTTACATGCCTTGGCCGAATTAGGTCATGCTTGGAGACTCTCCACAAGTTAGGCTTTATTGTATTAAGTTAAGTACTCCATTTGAAGAGTTTAAGCTTCCATCAGCTTTTAATTAGCTTCATGCATCCTTTGCTCTTCTTAGGCTAATCAAAGTGTAATTGCTTGTTGCATGATTGCTCCAATTACATCCTTAAACTTCTTTAGCCTTCCTTTTATGATTGGGCCTTAAAGTTGAAATGGATCCTTTGCTAACTTGCCTTGGTTGTTTGCATTAAGAAGTGTTCAAGTCCTAACCTAACAAGGAAATAGGCCTCCCTTACCACTATATAAAAGGCCTTATTAGGTATTCCTAAACATTACATTCACTCATTCTCACTTCACTAGCAAATAACTAACTTAAACATCAAAGTGGCTTCCAGCAACTACTTGAACACCCCTTTCACATCTAGTGTCTTGCAAGAACCTAACCAACAATACCTTAGCAGAACACTTCAATCCAAATGACCTAACCAAACTAGTACCTATGGTAACTCTCACAACATCATTGGTGTGGTAAATGCAGACTTAATATAGCAAACCTTTCATTACAAATTTAACCTGCTTTAGTGATGAACAAAATTCATGATCTAAAATCCCTAACTATATGTATTTAGCAACGGATTATCGACAAACGTGATCAGTCACTAAAATGGTGGTCAGAAAATAAAGATAGTGATGGGTTAAGTCAATCTAACATTAAGAATAATGATGAAAATTGGTCATAAAAGTAGAGGTGCAATCATGTGATTTTAGCGATAGATGTTATATTAACGAATGATATAATTTGTCACTAAATCCATAACTATCTTGCCGATAGGCCAATGACAGAAGTATCCATCGTAGGGTTTTTTTTTTTGGGTGGAAAGGTGTCCATCACTAATTTTACATGTATAATGACGGACAATAGTTTTCATCACCATTTTTGCCATTTTAGCAACAGACGTGGATGTCCGTCAACCAATTTTTTTACATTTTTTTATTTATACCTATAATTGCATATATGTTTGAACATTTTTTATATTAAGATATATGCATTTAATGAATAAATATTAATAATTGAATATTTATTTAAATATTTTTATATTATCATAAGGAAGAAATATCAAAAATAATACTATTATTAATAAATAAATATCTCAACATATATAAGAAAGTATAAATAAAAAAATATCACATACTATAATGCATAAAGTACATAAAAGACGATAAAGTTCATAAGGACAAAAAAAAAATCAAATTGGTCCATAGTAGGATCATCCATATGTGCATTAATGGGGGGTGACTAATCAGAGGGAGTAGAAGTAACTCGAACCTAAGTGCCATGGGTTAGCTCTGCAATGAGGTGACACATCTCTTTCATTTGTTGCCTCTGCTCCTCAAACTAATGCTCAAAAGACAGCCTTTTCTCATCCATCCTCATCTAAAAATCATGTTGAACCTCTTGAATAATGGAAGCTTATAGGTCCATATCAAATGTTAGATGAGAAGCAACAGTCAATGCAGATGACATAGACTAACTAAAGATTGAATGTGCAAACTGACCCATGTTGTAGATGGACCTCTTCTTCTGTCCACCTGCAATCTACAAGAATATCTCCTTCTCATTAGGGTAACGTGGCTCTGAGTAGCCCTCCTTAGGTTGAGTAGTTTTCTCATATGAATAGTAGTAGTTACCCTATAGTTTAATGAGAAGTGGAAACAATTTGATCAAACATAATTAAATAAATAAAATTAATTATTAATAAAGGTGAAATATTAAATTCTTTGTCGCAGTAAAACTTACAGCTACACCCATAGATCATTGATCAATGCATTATTGGTTCTTTTGACTGACGTGTGTACACTCAAACACCTCAAAATATATAGCATCACGGCTTAAGTTTTCACTCTAAAAATATATACATTTTATAAATATAGATAAATATATAATAAACATAAGTCACATATTAATTAAGAAATAGGTAAAACATATTCACCATACGTCTATGATGCTTGGCCATAGATAAGGAACACCAGTATGGCGGGAGGGACCAGAACCAAGACCATCTGTCTCACTAAGTCAATTGTGAGACACTTGCGTGGTACGATCACTAAACTTTGGCATGGACCATTTGCCTACCAGCTATCCCATATAGTCTTTAAGATGTTCACAAGTCGTATGTCGCACCGTCTCCACCTAGACAATTTGTCAATGTAATGTGTAACAGTTTGATGCTCCCACCTAAACCTAATTTGGGCATCCAATGACAGATCCCAAGTAAAAAACTTCTACAAACACAATGAATAAAATTGATTAGAACAATGCTTTTAAATAAATAAAATTATTAATTAAAATGAGATAAAATTATCTTTCATTTATACCTTAAACTCCTTCCAATAAAACTCTCACTTCGCTCGTGAAACATGCTTTCGTGTATGTCTAAAAGACTCTAAGTAAAGTAAAAAAAAAAATCTTAGAAATCCAAGCATAACAGACATTACCTAGAATGAAACTATTGTTTGTGCAATAAAGAATAAGTTAGTAAGTGATAATAATTACAAAACATGAAAAAATAACATACATTATACGAATTATATATTAAGTTATAGATTGCATTTTAAAGGACTTTAAAATCCAAAATTATAAAAAAAGGTAATAAAAATTACTTTAAAAAAATATAAGTTACATACCACCCATCGACGAGATAGAGCTGGACTCAGCCAATGTAGACTGTGTGTTTGATGCCACTAATGACTACATAGTTGGTGTCTCATCCATATACGATGGTGTAAACAGTATTGATAAGGATGGTAGTGGAAGTGACGATGGCACTGATGATGTCGTAAGTGCACTAGTGGAAGTAAGGTTGGTGGTGATGATGTTTCAAATGCTAATGGTCACATCGATGGAGCAGAGGGTGAATGCTATGAACCTTGGTGTGATGTCCCTCGCCTAAAAGCATCTGAACCAGATCTACCACCCCTCAAGGGTTTAATAGTATCATTACCCCTCCCTTTCATGATGTATATATATAACAATAACTAAATAAAAATAGACAACTATATATAAGAAATGGATTACTTTAATAACGCATGCATAACAAAAAGAAAAAAACCTTGATTACCATAAACATAATAATAAAGACAAATAAAAATTATATATATACAAAGTACCTCTAATCAATTCCATTATTTGTATCATTACACAAATCCTCTTCCTCATCAGTTTTTATATTATCATCATTTGATTCCAACTGTATCTTTGCTTTATCTTTTAATTCAACATTGTCATCTTCAATTTCAATAAACTCACCCTTTAAATCATTCAATGATCTAAATTCTTCATCCTTCACAGTTGTAATTGTATGAGCATCTATATCATTCCCTTGGAAGCCCAGTGCTACATAAGAATTTGAAGTTATTGCAGACATTGCTGAAATTTGGATTTTCCTTTAGCTTTAATTTTACATATAGCCAACCAATAGTTCAAATCACATCTTAAGCTTGGGTAAATGCAATAATAAACCTAACACACTTGCATTACTATAATAAATGGCTCATAGTTATTGAAACTTCTTTGACAATTAATCTCAATAAGTTTATATTCTGAATGAACTTTGGCTCCCAAATTGGGTGTCAAATCAAACCACTCACAGTTGAGTAAGATGGTTCTCTTAATTGTCATACTCCAACTCCATAAATTCAATTAACCGACCATAATAATCATTTTCATCTACACTATATTGGTGCCTTTTATATAAACATCACTATTCAATGTAGTTGTAAGAGAACCATGTCTTTCAGTGTGAAATTTAAATCCATTTACATAATACCCTGGATAAGACATCACCATTCGCAATGGACCTTTTGCTAGATCTTTTATGAAATTGTTCGAGATGTTATATGATGGATCGTGCACCTAAAACAAATACCCATCAATTTCATAACAAACAAATTTAATTTTAATGTACATACATATGCATATAAACATAAATAATGGAATCTTACTGCTCACGTATTTGTCAAACCAAGATGCAAATTCTTTTTCAAGTTTAGCATCAACTTCATGACTAGCAATGTGTGGTTGCATTACTTTAACTCATCAACATAAATTCTATGAATTTAACAAACTGATAGATGAAAATAAACAAAATTATCTGCTACTTACTTAATGAATGGTTCCACTTCTGCGTAATTCAATAAAATGTAACAATAAGCAACCCTATATTCTTGCTTCATCATGAATCTCATTTTTTTCCCTTTTCGAATGGATGACCTGGATGTGTAAATATCAAAATATTTCCTTCATGCTCTTCTGCTACATCTCGAGATCGGACAACCTTGTGAGGCACTTTTCAATGCCTTGTGCTTACATGATCCTCAAAGTGGTGCGAACAAAACAATGATGTTTCCTTTATTAAATATGCATTGCATATTAAACCTTCAACTCTGGCATTATTTCTCATATTATTTTTCAGGCTTCAAAGGTAGCTACGATATTAATACATATAAGATAATGTATGTGCACAAAATAAAATAAATTGTGAAATCTACTCACATCAATTATTAATTACCTCTCAAAAGGATACATCCATCGACATTGCATAGGATACTATCCTTGCTTCAAAAGCCAGGTGAACCGAAAGATGTTCCATCAAGTCAAAAAAGCCTAGAGAAAATATACACTTCAGCTTACAAAGAATGATAGTTATCTCTTCCTCAAGTTATTGCATGCCCTCAATGCTCATGACAATAGTAGTTAGGTCCTTAAAAAAAAGGCTCAATTTTGTTGAGGCCTTCTACACATTGCTCGACAATAGTCCATGGAATGCAATTGGTATCAATCGTTGCATGAATACATGACAATCATGGTTTTTCATCCCAAACAACATCAAATTTTTCATGTCCACGCGTCTACCCATATTTGACACATACTCATCAGGAAATCTAAGATTATTTGCCCATTCACATAAGACTTCTTTCGCCCATTCGTCTAATGTGTAATAAGCTTTAGGGTATTATCCTGTTACTGCACTTCGTTCCAACCTAGGGCGACGACAATATTGACACAACTCCTGTCGAGATTTATTTGAGTCCATCTTTCCTTCCACACTCATGGCAATATTAAACACATTATTGAAAATATTTTTATCAATATGCATTACATCCAAATTATGTCGAATGAAGTTTGTGCTCCAATAGGGCAAATCCCAAAAGATGTTTTTTTTTCCTCCACAAGTCCTACATAATGGACCATTTATCTCATCGGCATCTAGTTTAGTGAATTTCTTAAGGCTTAATTGATTTATCTCGTTCAATATCTCAACTCTAGTTTTGATAGGTGGTGGACTCTTAGTCACTGTTCTACTCTTAATGAACAACATTTTGTTCCTTTAGTATGGATGATCTTTTAGTAAAAAATTTTTATGGTTATCAAACCACAACTGTTTTTTATTCCCGAATAGAGTAAAAGCATCAAAATCCTCCATGTAATATGGACAAGCTAACCATCTGGCAATACTCCACCCTGAAAATATCACATATATAGGAAAATCACTTATTGTCCATATAAGAGCAACTCGCATCTAAAAATTTTGTTTCTTCGAAATATCATATGTTTGCACACCCTCGTGCCACCATTGTTTGAGTTATGTAATAAGTGGTTGTAAGAACACATCCAGTTTATCCTTAGGATTTCTTGGCACAAGTACTAACACTAATAAGAACATATAAGCATCCTTCATACATAACCATTGTGGCAAATTATACAGTGACAATTATAGGCCATAAAGAATATTGTTGTCCCGATTGATCGAAGGATTGAAACCGATTTTTGTATAAATGGAGTTTCACAGTATCCACTTTTAAAAATATGCAATTTTGACACTTGTGATGGTTACATGGACACCTAATCTTGTTTCCATCAATCAGTTTTGGGTGATTACATGCAAATTCAATAATTTTTCTCATCCCACTCATATAATTTGTATTCAACACACCATCCTTAAGCCTTTTATACATCCATTCTCTATCGGGTCTCATTTTTCCTTCCTATGAGCAATACATAATAAAAAACATATAAATGAAATTTACTTTCAACTGTATAATGACTCCTTATAACTCCATTTATATATTAATAGGTAGGAACCTATTCATTCAGAAATTTAATGTCTAATGACCATAAATAGATGCAATATATTCATCAATACGTAGAAATTTTGGCAGCATCTCTCTATAATTCTCTAAATGAATAATATGAATAAGTACTCAATCATACAATGTACACCATGTTAGTGTCATCACATGAATCAACACTTATTTAATTATGCATTTGGAGAACAATGGAGGATACTACAAACTTTTTATATATTAATGACAACACTTGCATTTGTTGATTTATATACAGACATCGTATTTCTAAACTATCTGACTCGAACAATTCTGTGTTGTGTCACCATATCCAGTGAGACAAACACCAAATGAGATTTTAAGGCTTATGTGACTAATAACTATATATTAATGAATATACATTTACTAGTGTCCAGTTAAAGAAGCTTAAAACTTTAATAATATTTCAATATAGTCTCCTTTATAACTTGGACTAATCCTCCTACTAAAAACAACATATATATATATATATATATATACAACATACTTCTTCTTCAGAATATGAGATATCATTCGTCCTCAGTTATCCTCAAGTCACCAAATATCTGGTATATCGCAACAAAAAAACATCAATACTTAAAACCAAAATAGGTATACATACATTGTGCATCAATATAAGCTAAATAAAAAAAAAATCAAATCAAAGCTTCAAAATAATACTTATCATAAGGATTATCAAAATATTGTGCTTTTATGCTCAACCTCATTTCATACTAAGAATCATAAAACTTTGTCTCTTTATAGTTATCTTATTCTGAAAATGGGTTATTCAATTAACTATCTTTTAGATTTTTATGTTCTTTATGTTCATTTTGTGTCTGTTATGATCATCTTTTAGAGGCTTATCAAACTTTGTCTCTTTATACTTATCATATTCTGAAAATGAGTTATTCAATTAACTGTCATTCAAATTTATTTTTTTCTTTATGTTCATTTTGTGTCTGTTATTATCATCTTTTGGAGGTTTATTCAACTTTGTCTCTTTATAGTTATCTTATTCTTAAAACAAGTTATTTAATTAATTGTCTTTTATATTTATCTTTTCTTTATGCTCATTTATGTTTGTTATAATCATGTTTCTAAGACTTATCAAATATTTTATGGTTTTAGTTTATCTTATCCATAAAAAGGTTTTTCATTTAGCTATCATCTGGATAATTTCACTTTTTATTTCTTTATAAATTCTTTGTCTTTTATGATCATCTTATTAAATTTTTTATTATTGTAACATTGACCTTGTGTTCTTTTCATTATGTTAATAATAAAATGGGTCATTATATTCTATGTTTTTACGATTCTTTGATCATTTATTTTTTTTTACATACTTTTTGTCTTTTATTATCATACTATTTTTTTATTTTACTTTTATAATTTGCAAAAAGAAATGTAAGGCATTTTGGGTCTTTTACAATATTTTATGACTAAAAAAGAATAAATAATACATATTTTAAGTCAACATAAAACAACAAGCATACACAAAATATATACACACTTATACAGTTTCTCATTAAATCATTCACCTCTAGATCTCCTCGGGTCTACAAACACGTGACAAATCACACAACTAACATCAATCATAAACTCTAAAAATAAAATTACCTAATAATCAACTAGCATTTAGATAAAAGCTTTATAAAATGCACAAACAATATACAACCAAACCAAAAGCAGAATTAATAGACGAACAATGACAAGACTTCTTACGTATCATTCACAATCAACAAAAAATTAAATAATCATATTCACACTTCTACAGTTCCTCGGTAAATCCTTGCTCTCAGTTCTCCTCGGGTCACCAAATACCTAGCAAATCACACATCTAACATCAATTATTAACTATAAAAATAAAATTAATTAATTATCCACTAGCATTTAGATAAGAGTTTTATAAAAACACACAAGCATTATACAACTAAATCAAAAGCAGAATTAATAGGCGAACAATAACAAGACTTCTTATGAATCATTCACAATCAATCAAAAAGTAAGTAATCAAATTCACACTTCTATAGTTTCTCGATAAATCCTTCACCCCTAGTTCTCCTCAGATCAATAAATACCTTACAAATTGCAATAATAAAACTTCAATAATATAAAAAAAAAATTATTATGCTAGAAACACATACCTGGTGCAACAAATTAATGCAACCAAAAAAATCAACGCAAAACAAAAAAATCTAGTAATAACTCCGTCAGAGTTACAACTACAGAGATATAAAATCATAAATAGAAACCATTCTGAGCATACCTGAATCCAAATTATCCAACAATCATATATTTTCTTCATTAGGATTTATAATAATTAGCATTTAATTAATAGAGAAAAAGATAAACTTGAAACATAAATATATATGTAAATACTTTGTTTTTAAAAACATATAAAACAACTTTTGTAATAAATTTTTACTAATTCAAATTATTAAATCAATTTATAAAAGAAATTAGAATTTACATGGTATCTTTATAGTTAAAAGTTCACTTGATATTCATAAAATAGAATGCAATTCATGTAGTATTACAAACAAAATCGCAATAACTCTAAAATAACCTAAGTTGCCAAGCAAAATTGTTATTTTTCTTATACATCAACATTTAAATATTGAAGCATTCTTAAACAATAATTTTAAATATTGACAATAGATAAATAGAAGAGTGAAACTGGAAAATTTAGCAAAACACAATTAAAAATTAAATCAAACCAATGTGGAATATTATATATATATATATATATATATATATATATATATATATATATATATTACTATGTATATTAGAATTTCTAAATAAATATTTCTTCCTAAAAAATAAATATTTTTATAAAATAAATCGAAATTAATAGAAATTTCAAAATAAAAAATCCAAAACCAATCCAAACTTCATAATTAACAAAAATTAACAAAATTTATAAAATATAACACAAATTTACAAAATCACAAAATTCCTAAATGAATATTTCTTCCAAAAAAATATATAATTATTTTTACAAAATAAATAGAAATATCAGAACAAAAAACCCAAAAACCATCCAAACAATATCATGAATAGAAATTAACAAAAACCAAAAAACATAACAAAAATTTACAAAACCATAAAATTCCTAAATAAATATTTTTCCTAAAAAATAAATAAATTTTTTTATAAAATGAATAGAAATTAACATATATTCTAGAACAAAAAAAACAAAAAAAAAACAGTCTAAATATCTCCATTAATAGAAATTAAAAAAATGAAATAATCTAACAAAAAAAACCCAAATAGCTCTAACATTTTCTTTTGTTATTCCCATAAAAACATGAATAAAATCAAATTCATTAACAAACACAAACATTAACTCTAACCCAAATTACTATAAAAAAATTGAAACAAAAATCAATATAAATTACATAATTTAATTCAATTTATACTAGAACAAAACTAAAATCTCATATAAGAATAATAAAAAAATTGCCCAAAGATTCCTAATCATTTGTTGTTAATAAAAAAAACCCTAGAAATAGAACAAAGACAAATAATAACATAAATAACCTAATTTCATGCTAACCAAACAAAAATTCGACAAATATAAACACTTGCTTGAGAAGCTAACTCACAAAGAGCAATAAAAAAGTGAAATTGTAAATCACAGCCCACCAACAAAACAAACTCCAAGCAAAACATGAAGAAAAATAAGGGAACATTAACTCAAACCCAAATTACTGTAAAAAATTGAAACAAAAATCAATATAACTTACATAATTTAATTCAATTTATACCAAAACAAAACTAAAATCTCATATAAGAATAATAAAAAAAATTGCCCAAAAATTCCTAATCATTTGTTGTTAATAAAAAAACCCTAGAAATAGAACAAAGACAAATAACAACATAAATAACCTGATTTCATGCTAACCAAACAAAAATTCAACAAAAATAAACACTTGCTTGAGAAGCGAACTCACAAAGGGCAATCAAAAAAGTGAAATTGTAAATCACAGTCCACCAACAAAATGAACTCCAAGCAAAACATGAAGAAAAATGAGGGAAAATAGAGGGGAATGATGATTCGGTGAATGTGGAAGAGAGAGAGAGAGAGCTAAACAGAGAGTGAATTAGAGAGAGATGAGAAGAGAGGCAAAATCATAGGAAAAGAGGGAGAACACTGCCAGGGAAAAAAGAAATCATTCATTTAACATCCTCACTTAACGACGGACAAATATGTCACTAAGTTAATTACTTGAACACATTTGTTTCACTAATTTAACTTAGTGACAAATTTTTCTATCATTATCCCTATTGTAGCCTTGGCAGTGGATAAATTCGTCACTAATCGACATACCAAATGGATTCCTTAGTTATCGATGGCTTGTTTTCATTGCTAACCCACTAATGACAAAATACCAATGAATTAATATCTATCACTAATTTATTCCCTTGTTATTCCCTCATTAGTCCCTAGCCAAACTTTATGCCATAAAATGAGATGCACATTAGCAATAGACTAATGATAAATTTATCTCTTATGCCAATTTATTATTGTTATCTATCACAAAACGATCACAAATTATGGTGCGTCATAAAACCACCGCCTTTTCGTTGGCAAATAGCGATGAAATTTGGTCTATTGATATTTTCCCTCACTATTTTGATGTTTTCTTATATTGTTCCAAGCCTTCAGTCATGGTCTCTCTTAATGACCCAAAAACTTTGTAAACCCATCATTAGTATGGCATCCTAAAAAACACACCCACAATAGAACCTTCAACCCTCACTTCCCTAGTGGGTAAGGGGAATCAAGCCTCTAACCTCGTTTACACACCTAACCATGACCCCTATGCCACTGCCTAACAAATTTCACAACAATGTTTAAGCAAATCAAGTAAGCACTCATGCACAAGGAACCCATAATTGCCCTACAAGCTCTAGCTGTCGAGCCACAATGACGTCTACCTCCACCAGTTAGGCAAGAATAGGTTGAAGACCTGGTTCAACAAGAATGTAAAATGAGATGGTCAAAAATATGTAATGATACAGGGAAGTCCTCATATAAGCCAGTAAAGAGCTAATTCATGCATATATAAAGCTTATATTGGAATGATGATGCCCTTCCAAAAAGGTTATGTAGGCTATTAAACAAACACAGGGGAGAGAGAACTTTTCCATTGAATATCACTCTTATAATCACAACCCCCTCACTGCACAAATAAGAGATGAGCTAGTACCACACAAATTCTAGTTGCCCTTAATTGATAATTACAATAGGACAATAGATCTTGGAGCCATTTTTATAAGTTCAGGTCTAGGTTAGAACTCTATAACTATTTGGATGCTCTCCGCGTAAGATTTTTCCTACCAACCTAGAAGGAGTAGCACAAGAATGGTATCAGAACCTAGCCCATGGATCCATTCATAGCTTCATTTAGCTCTCATAGTGTTTTGCATGAAGTTATTAAGGAAGAAAAAGAATTATTATTGGACTATTTGGCTAAGTTTAACAAAGTAGCCATGCAAATAAATAGCCTCAACCATGAAGTAGTAGTTAATGTGACAATTTGAAACTACAAGAACTGGGGGCTTTTCGATTCCTAAGCATTGATCCCCCTAAAAATTTTTATGAGCTAATGGAAAGAACTAATAGGTTCATCCATCTAAACGATAACCTGTGAACTTACTTGTACAGCCTATATAAGAAAAAGGAAGAAAGGGGTAAAGAGATAGTAGGAGTAATAGAGGCCTAGCCAAGCAAAAAGAACCTCGTTTAGGCCTTAGTGACTTGAGCAATAGCTCATCTAGGTATTATACGCTACTTACAACTAGTAAGAATGAGGTCCTCCATTAAATCAAGAGAATTGAAGAAAAGATCCACTACCATCGGCCACTGAAGGGCTCAACCATTAGAAATAATGACAAGTACTATAGTTTTCATAAAGATAATAGGTATGATACCAAGGAATGTAAAGATTTGAAGAATGAAATAGAAAGGCTAGTCCAGTAGAAGAAACTTAACCAGTTTAAAAAAAAAGGACAACTCTAGAAGAGAACAAATATGAGCCCCAACTAGAGGAGGGATGCAGAGACAAAAGACACCAACAACAGGCAATATACAGGGGTAATTGACGTCATAGTTTGAGGGGTCACAAAAGGCAAATTCATGAAGTATACTTTGTTAATAACAAAGAGAATGTGGAAGAGCCGATGTTTTGCCCCATCACCTTTTCCTCAGTTGACAATGAAAGAAAGCTCAGTACCCTTCATGCGGATGCTTTAGTGGTCCAGGGCCAAATCAAGAACTTTCTAGTAAAATGAATCCTAGTAGATGCCAATAACTTGGTTAACATGATGACTGCCAAAGGCTTTAAAGCATTCAAGCTAGATTTAAATAAGTTACGTCCAATCCAAACCTTTTTAACTAGACTAAGAGGGACCAAAGTTGATGTCATAGGCCCCATTAAACTAAATATTGAGTTGGTAGACACAAAGATCACTAAAAAATTCAAGGTTGCACGGATGGTAGTAGACATCTCTTTTACATACTACGCCATTATTGGAAGGCCGATCTTATTTGACATCACAACATGCACCTCACTACAAAAATCTAGCAGAATAGTGATGTATTTATTAACAAAAATTTTTAATAGTTAGGTAATGATGGATTAACAAGGGATTATGATGGAATCGCAATAATTAGTGACAGATTTGAAATCCATTGCTAAATTTGTAGGTAAAATGGTGCCATGATAGCGCCAGTGTCTTTTCAATGAAATAGCAACGAAAGTATCTATAACTAGATCTAATAACAGAATTTTCGTCACTAATTAGCAATAGCTTGATTTCATTGCTAATTAGAGATAGATAGATTCTATCACTAATGTAAATATGGATTAGTGACGAAATTCTATTGCTAATATAGAAAATAAAAAATGATAAATATTATAAACTATATTATAAATAATAAGGTATATATAAATAATATTAATTAATATAATATATTAATAAAATAGAATTATAACATAATATAATAAAATAAGAGAGATAATATTAAAAACAACGGGTGTAATGAACAAGGACAACATGTAAACTACTCGAATCTAGTGTAAGTCGAGCTACTCAAGTATCGAGAGATTTGAATTTGAGTATGAAAATACTTGACTCTAAAGGTTCTCCTAATTCTGATCAGTTAAACATTTACAAAGTCGATTGACTCGACTTAATTATAGTTTGATCCTATAATAATAGGGTTCAATAAATAAATAATATTAAATGATTAATTAATAGTATTGAATTATAATATAATATATATAAATATATAAATATAATAGTGTATATATAATATTAAAGGAGAATATTAAATTATAGTAAATTAATATATAAAAATAATAAGATAGTAAAAGTAATTTATAGAAATATATTAAGATAATATATAAATTAAATGTTAAATTAATAAAACTAATATATATTAAGAATAAATATATAAATAATATCTATTTATTAGATAAATATTATAGTATAGTAATATAGTATTTAATGTTAATAATACATTAAGATATTGATAATATATTAATAAGTAATACATTGAATAATATATTATTAATATCAATTTTTTAAAAATAGCGACGGATTGGGCCATTTAGCGATGGCTCAACCCACCGCTAGCCTGAGAGCAGGCTGCTCTTAGGCTAACAATGAGCTAGGTCATCACTACTATAGCAACAACCCGTTGCTAGCTTAAGAGCAACTGACTCGCAGGCTAGTGACGGGCTGGGCTATCTAACCCATACTCTGTAGCCTAGTAACAGGCCAAGTCAGATTGGGTCGTCACTGGTCTAGCGATGGCCAGGCCATTGCTAGCCTAAGAAGAGCTACTCTCAAGCCTAGTGAGGACGGCCCGGCCTGTCGCTAGGTTGGAGAGCTCGACCCTCCAGTTTATAACGATGACCTGGCCCATCGCTACATCTATCTGCCATGGGTTAACGACGACCCATGTCATCACTAGCCCATAAAAGGGATGCCCTAAAGTAGCTCAACCCCTCCCTTTTCTTCCTTTTTTTTTTTCCTTTTTTCTTTCTTCTTTCTTTTTTCCTTCTTTTTTCTTCTTTCTCTCCTTTTCCTTTCCCCTCTACCCACATCTCCACCTCCCCTTGCCATCGCCATCTCCTCCTCCTCCATTGCCATCACCTCATTGTCCCGTCTCACGCAAGGCTCCACCTCCTCTTACCATTTTGTGGTTTTTTGTTTGATCTAGTGTGGGGTTGAATTGGTTTGATTTGCGCTCTCTCTAGATTCTTGTAGATCTACAAAGTATGTATCGATTTTAATTTTTAGTATAATATTTTATTAATTTTGATTTAGAAAATTTTATTATTTCTGTATATTATTCAGTTAGTTTTATTAAAATTGTGGTTTACTTTGAAGTTATGTGAAAATATGTTGAAGTTATGAAATATATATATATATATATATATACTGAAATTATACATAATTTTTCTTGTAAATAATGTTAAAATTTGAACTATGAAATATTGATATTTGAAATTTTATTTATTTTTCATAATATTATTTAATATAGTTAAATAGGTTTTATTCCAAATTATGTGAAAATTAGGAATAATAATAATTTATTTTTAGGGTTATTATATATAAATTTAATTTATGTAAAAAAATAGTTGAAATGTTAAAAATATGTGAAATAGGTTAGGTGTGGAGACATTTACAATTTTTAGAGAAAATTATAATGAATTTTTCAAATTTTTTGAATACTTGAAATATTGAATGATTAGAAAATTATTTAATTAACTATAAAATCAATTTATTAGAAAGTTAATTATTAAAAAATAAATTATCGTAATTAAATTTATAATAAATAGAAACTAATAAATGAAGTTTTGATGTTGTAATGAATTAGAAAATTAAGAATTAATTATTAAATTTGAAATTAATTAGAAGAATATGAATTAACGAATAAATACGAAATTAATTAGAAAGTAAGACATTAAGTATCATTATTATTTTTTATGATAAATTTGAAAGTTAGAATTTGTTTGAAATTTATTATTAACTGTGAAATTAATTTGTAGTATATTATATTATATAGTAGACTTATTAAGACATTAGAAATTATTTATAATATTATTTTAATATTAATTAGATAATTTAAAAGTAATTATTGATTATTAATTTGGAAAAAAATTTGTTTATTTATTTATGAGGAATTTATTAGTAATTAAGGAATTAATTTTACTATATATTTATTTGGAATATTAATTAGAAATTAAGTTTCAATTTTATGTTATATTATTCTTAATTATAGAATGTGATGTTCATTTAATTATTGTTATATGATATACACTAGTTTTTCTAAATTTTCAAAATTGTTGATCCACAAAGATGAGTTGTGATATTGATTTGTGATCAATGGTTGTGTTATTCATATAGGGTTTTTCGTAGTATTGGGTCATGGTTGGAGAAATATTAGAAGAGTTTTTCTTTTTGTCATGACGTCAATTATATACCTCATATTGAGGTTTGGTAGGTTATGGTTATGTCAAAATTTCGATAGAGTTTTAAGGGTAAGTCTTAGAAACTTGTTTTGGCCCTTAAACACCAAGAAGGGGGATTTTAATTGGTGAGGAATTTAAAAATTTGCAAGGAAGGTGAGGAATATGGAAATTGAAGAAGTAGGAGAAGAAGTGAACACATAATATTTTATAATGGTTCGGGTGTTAATGAATCCTACATCCACTCTTCAATTCCTCATAATTGGGTGTTCTACGAACACTAAATGATATTTTCAAGCTTACTCCAAACTTGTACACTTTGTGTTTTATGGCTCACATATAACCTTACAACTTTGTGTTCTAAGACTTGCACCCAACTTGTACACTTTGTGTTTTATGGCTCATACACAACCTTACAACTTTGTGTTTTAAGGCTTACACCCAACTTGTATGTTTTGGTTTTATGGTCACATATAATCTTACAACTTTATGTTTCAAAACTCACACAAAACCTCTCTAGTATTTTTCCAGAGGCTCACACTTAAATTATTATAAGAGTTTTGTGACTAGGCTAACTGCCAAACCAATAACAATGGTGTTTAATGCTCACAACTAACAATATCAACTCACATACATTAAATTAAAGGTTGAGAAACAAAATTGCAAGAGTTTGGCTATATTCAATCTTATTCTCTTGCATTCATGTCTATTTAGTGGAGTATTTATAGGCCACAACCATCAAAAAGATATTACTAAGAAATTGTCTAAATCTCTAAGGTAAGTTAGGCAGATATTACATTAAATACCTGTCAGACTGATTTCGCGGTCATGGCTAGTAAGTCGTGGTTACGATTTCCCATCTTGTGTTAAAAAAAAGTTGAAATCTTAGTAGAGAACCACGTTTGTATCTAACAACTAGTTCACGTGGCATGTTATTATTGGTCTTCCAAGAAAAATAGTTATTGTGTTCTTCTAACCAACCAAAAGTAGCAGTCAGAAAAATTGTTCCTTTTGGATGCAATTAACACAGTGAATCCTTTTGTTTGATAAAGAGAAATTGCTTCAATAGGTCACAGTCTCGAAGGCTATTTAACCCTCACAAATTTTGATATGTCAATAGTTATCTTAAACACCTGGCAAATCTAGTTGTGGACTCAATTCCCCCTAAGCAACTCTAAAATTCGCGGTCACAATTCCTAATGCAATGGTCACCATGAATTTGTCTATTTGGTCTCTATTGTTATCTTGCTTAGGTCGCAACAATGATTTGCTCCGCATAGTCATAAATTTAAAGTTCTTACCTACGAATTAGGATGTCTTTCATAAAGCTTGAGACTTAGACTTCCATCCAACTTTCAATGCATACCTATATGAAAAACTGTAAGATCAACACTTAAAAATGATGTGAGAACATATCAATCTACATTGTCAAGATCAAAAAAAAATTTTGAATTGGGTTTAACCAACCTAGTCTAACACTTGTTTAAGTGAGTAATTCACTAAATTATCCCATAGGATAGTTTGAAAATGTATTGTTTGACTAAATTCGTGACATGAGTATGAATTTTGGTAGTATGATATTATTCTCCATATGCAAATTGAAATACGTATAGGTTAATGTGATATGAAACCTGTGATAAGGTGTCGATTGCATTTATTTATATATATTTTACATCATGCACTTGGAGAACTATGAGGACATGTTGCAGAAATTTATATAAGTGCATTGACACGATAAATGGGTTAGTTTCAAGCCTTGAAAATAAATGAAATTGAATAAATCTTACGCATGAGATTATAAATGTGAAACATAATGATATTTGTTTATTAGTGACATAATTTTAGGTACAAAACAATGAGTTATGATCATGAGTGGATGTACCATAGGCTAACTAATGGGTTCTTAAATCTAAAATTTTTAGAGGGCATAAAAACTTTTATAATGTTTGCTTGCAACCATCCAGAGTATATGGATGGGAATAAGATAAGATGTTTATATAATCATAAGAGGTGTCAAAATCGATGATATGATGAAGTTGAAATAGTTAGGTACCATTTGGCTAAATATGAATTTCCTATTGGATATTTTAAATAGTCTAGACACAGTTAATCATATGTGAGGGCAAATTTTGAAATATCAGTTAGTGTGGAAGAAATAGACTTATCATCTATTGTAGATTATGAATATCATAACACTTACCATGAAATGGTATTTAATGTTGTTGGCCCATCATTTCATGCAAGTGATGTAGAAGAAGCACAAAATGCTAAAATGCAATAATTTTATAACATGTTATAGGCTATAGATAAAGAAGTATGGCCTAGATGTTGTACCCATTCACAATTATCAGTTGTTGCTCGATTGTTAAACATTAAGGCAGAACATCATATGTCTAAAATGTGTTATGATTATATATTCCAATTAATGCAAGAGTTATTACCGCCTGTAATGTTATGACTAAGGACTTTTATATCACGAAGAAATTGGTACAAGGAATAGGTTTACCGATGAAAAAGATTCATTATTATAAGAATGGTTATATGTTTTATTGGGGAGAAGATAGTGAGTTGATCAGTTGCAAGTTTTATGCATTTTTGCGTTATAAGCCATCTAGTGTTAGAAGTTTTAAGTGAAAAGCGATAGTTCCTTATAAGAAAATGTACTACTTTTCGCTCACTCTAAGATTACAAAGGTTGTCTGCATCCAAAGCCACAACTAAAGATATGAGATGGCATGTCAAGCATATTGAAGAAGAAGATGACGTAATGAGGCATTACTCAGAGTCAGAAGCATGGAAGCATTTCAATATGATGCATCTGACATTTGTAGCTGAATATAGGAATGTAAGACTTATATTTTGCACATGTAGGTTTCAACCATTCAGTCAGTCATGACAATAATATTCATCTTACCCTATAATAGTCACTTTATACAATTTGCCACTATAGATGTGCATGAAAGAAAAATATATATTTTTAACTGTGATTGTTTTAAGACTCAGGAATCTAAAGGAGAAGTTGGATGTATTCTTTCAACCATTCATTACAGAGATGAAGAAGCTTTAGGAAGTTAGAGTGCAAACCTACGATGTGTCAAAGAAGCAGAATTTTCAACTACGTGTTGTATAGATTTGGACAATTAGTGATTATGCTGCATATTCTACATTGTAAGGGTGGAGTGCAAGAGGGAAGTTGGCATGTCCTTATTGCATGGACAAATCGAATACTTTTACTTATCAAAGGAGGGTAAGACATTGTAATTTGACAACTAATATAAATTGTTACCTAATGACCATCCATTTTGGAGGTACATAACATCCTTTCTTAAAAATAGAATTGTGATGGTCATTACACTATCAATCCAGTCTGGATATGAGATATTAATAGAGATAAAGGAATGGAGATTGCAGAAGGTCATTGATATTGATGATTGTGCAGCGAATGGACCAATTTCAAAAGTAATTGGCTAGAGGAAACGAAGCATATTCTAAGATATGCCATATTGGAAGACCAATATGATTAGGCATAATTTGGATGTAATACACATTGAGAAGAATGTTTTTGATAATATGTTTAATATGGTGATGAATGTGGAAGGAAAACCCAAAGATAATGTCAAATTAAGGAAAGACTTGAAACAGTTTTATAAAGGATCAAAGTTAGATCGTGATCTTATAATTAAAAAAAAAAATCCTAAAGCATGTTACACTCTTGATAAATGGGGGAAAATGGCTCTATGTGAATAGGTTAAAGGATTACAATTTTCAGATGGATATGTCTTAAATATGGGCACATGTATGGATATGCAAAGACTTAAATTGTTTGGGATGAAAAATCACGATTGTCATGTGTTCATGCAACGATTGATGCTAATTACATTTTGAAAATTGCTTCCAACACATGTTTGGCAAGCCTTAATGGAGTTGAGTCTTTCCTTCAAGGATTTAACTTTAACTATTACACATGTAGATGATATGAGGAGGTTGGAACAAGAGATTCTTGTTATTTGGAGTAAATTTAAATGTATATTTCCCTCAAGCTTCCTTAATTGTATGGAATATTATTTATCTTCCATATGAAGCGAGAATTGTAAGACTAATTCAATTTCTATAGATGTATCCATTCAAAGGTACCTTAGAAAGTTAAAAATAACATTTGAAATAAAGGTCATGTTGAAGGTTCGATATGTAATGCATATTTACTTGAAGAGGGTTCAACTTTTTGTGCACACTACTTTGAGTCGTACGTTAATACATAACATCAAAAATCCCCCTAAAATAGTGATGAATGTAGAAGAAATTATGAAGAATTTGATGAGATGCTTCATATATTCAAACCTGTTGGTCACCCATTAGGGGGTTCAAAATAAGAATGTTGACAAACAAAGAATATCATGCCGCACACACTTATATTCTACTTAATTGTGAAGAAGTAGCACCTTTTATTGAGTAAGTATTCATCTTTATTTCTATTTAACAACAATAATAAGGAATTACACTTGTATATACTAATGTCTATGATTTTCTACATATGATGTGAAGAATTTACGTCTCAAAGTTACGATAAAGTTATCCAATAATTACCAACAATCAGGTTGATGCATGTATGGAGAATGATTTTGTCGTTTGATTCAATCAATATGTGAGTATATAAAAAACATGATAAATTCATAATTTTCCGTGTATCACAATTCAATGGTTAATTACTGAATTAATATAATTTTTAGGCATATAATCGATCAAATAATGTTACCAAATTTTCATCAAGGATTTGGCAAAAGGTCCATTATGTAGTGTAAAGTCGTATCATGGATATTATGCCAATGGTTACAAATTTCACTCCAGAGCACATGGTTCTAATAGAGAAACTAATAATTGTAGGGCTTACATAAAGGGCACAAATTACAATGCTAATGAAAGCGATTACTACGGTCAATTAACTGAAGTTCTAGAGTCAGAGTATCCTGCACTACCTTACAAGAGAACTATTTCACTCAACTGTGAGTGGTTTGATCCTAGACCAAATATTGGTATGATAGCCCATAAATAGTACAAACTTGTTGATGTGAACTATAAAAAAAAGATTCAATAAGTATGAACCATTTGTCCTAGCATTACAAGCAGCAAGCAACATAGGTGTATTACACCACTTATCCCAGCTCATAGCATAACAAGAATAATTGGTAAGTTGTTTGCAAAATAAAAGCTAGATTTATGGTAGAAGTTTTGACTATCAAATTTGAACATTTCCAAGATGATGACATAGAGATTCATGAAATTGACCTTCAGCTTCAAGATCAACAAATGAGCTTGATTGATCCAATAAGTTCATTTGTTGACATTGACGAGACTGACAACGAAGACAATATGTTAGAAAATGAAGAATTAAATGATGATAATGATGTTACTTTATATAACATTGATAATGATTACAGGTAGTGTTATCACAACCTCTTTTGTAATAGTGTTTGAATGTTACTGAATTACTAAACAAACATATTTATATATTTCAAAGAAGCAAGGAAATAATCAATATCATGGGAGTTCATCAGGGCAAGGTACTACATGAGATACTAGTCGAGGCCAACATGATAGGCCTTTTTCTTTGTCACCTTATGTACCACTATCTAATCAACCTACTTCATCACCTCTAGTTCTACCAGTTGTAGCATCACCTTCATAGTTTTTGCCTCTATCACCTCTTTCACCACCCACTGCACCTACATAGTAGCATATATATGACACTTCTACTGCATCAGTAGCAGATCCTTCATCGTCTCATTGACCTACGATAACTATGCATTTCTTTTAGTTTAATCCAAGAAAATTGGTGTTCTAGTCGCCTTTCCTCAATTTTTAGGGAGTATTTGGACGCTAAAGTTTATACTTGGAAGTTGGTGTCAATAGACACCAAGGATTTCTATTAGGAGAAATTCAAGGTACAAATTAAATTTTTTTGCTTAATTATGTGCTCATATTTTATTTTCTTATATTGTAAAAAAATTTTTTTTTTGGATGCCGCTCTGGAGATCAGTTGCATGGTTGCATACAGTTGCTCAAATTAAATTGCACAGTTGCATACAATTGCTAGGCGGTATTCAGTTACTTTATCGCATTTGAGACATGGTAATAGGCCATAATGCGTCTCCGAAGATATTTGAAATTTATGGAAGCAAAAATGGGATGCACAAGAATTTCAAGCTCTTTTTGCCCAAGCTTCCAAGAACAGACGCATAGGGCCTTCTAGTGTTGGTACTGGTCTATCTCGCCATACAATCGGTTCCAGATCATTCATTAAGCACGCTATAGATTTGGTTAGTTTATTTACTTATCTTTTTTAATTTAATTATTGAATGTTTTGAGTAAAGTTATAAAGTTTTATTTCAGGAGAAATAACTAAAACGTTTGGCCACAAATTATGAGGTTTTCAAGAAGACACATATTAAGAAGAGTGATAATCAATTTATTAATAAAAAATCACAGAACACCTATGTGAGTTAAATAAAAATTAGTGCACTATTTTTTTGTTTTTAAAAAATTGTTATTATAATAACTTTAATTATAATTCATAATCATTATTCACGTTTAATAGGCTATGGTGGAGAAAGGTATTGTTGATGCTACTTTATAGATACCAAAAGATTTTGTGGAAACTCAAGCCGTCAACATTAACTAGGTATACATGGATGTTGGAGGAGGATAAAAGAAAAGTATAATGTATGGACTTAGCTCGAAGGTGACATCTAATTGTCCCTCTTCTTACAACAACTCTTATTTAGACACATCACATATGACTCTAGATCCAAAATTGATGTCGCACATTAGGTTGCAAGTTTGAGACAAGGTTCAAGGCGATTCGAGACAAGCTTCGAGGCGAGCTTTTGGAAGAGATTCGAGGTGAGTTTCAAGTTCAGTTTCAACATGAGTTTGATCAGTGGTTTACTGTCATGCAACAAATGTTATCATTTATGTTAGTTAACATGCATTGTCAGATTCCACCAGCGCCACCTTGCCCTCTAAAGGACGATTAGTTTGTGGAGCCAAAATTATCAGGACAGAGAGAATTAATTTTTTTATATACATTTATGTATCTTATATGTACAATTTTACTATAAGCAATAATATAATTTATTTTAATTTTAATAAATAAATATTTTTTACATATTATGTTCCTTTCAATATTAATTTTTAATAGAATTTCAAATTTAAATACTAATAAAAAATAATAATATAAAAAATACCAAATAAATATGTAGCGACAAAATACCAATGGACTAACTGTGGAAATCTGCCACATTAGCAACAGAAGATGGATATTTCCATCGTTAAAGTTAGCAAGGGAATAGCAACAAAAACTTTTGCCATTATTCCCTTGCTAAGCTTAGTGAGGGAATAGTGATGAAATTTGTCGTCACTGAAAATTTTATTGTTATTCTCTCTAATGTAGCGAGGGAAAATTCCATCGATGAGCATAACGAGGGAATAGTGATAAAATTTTTCAAAATTTCATCGTTATTCGCTCGCTAAGATTAACGAGAGACTAAAATTTCATCGTTATACCTTGGTGACTACTAGTCTAGCAATGGACTCAATTACATCGCTAGTCCATCGCTAAGCTATCTTAGAGACAGAATTTGCCTACTTAGTGATGAAAAATTTCATCGCTAAGCAGTCATATTTTTGTAGTGCTTGTATTAGCTATTTTATAATAAAGATTTGAATAAAGCAAGGTTTAGTAGTCATCAAGGGAGATCATAAAGTAGTTTGGGAAACTTATATGAACATCGTAAAGGTGGTAAACCAAGCTGCATCCTTTGAATTGCTAGACTTCATCCCTAAAGGTACTCCAAAAAATGTCAAACTTGCATCAAACTTAAAATCCCTACCAATGGAAGAAGACAGAACCTTATGCATCAAAACAGAACTTATTGAGACCTATAGAAACAAACATTAGCTCGATCCTTAAAATCCTACATACATTCGCCTAGTCCATTCAGACATAATTGGAATTGATCCCTCGGTCATCCTTCATAAACTCAACCTTGATAACTCGATCAAACCAGTTAAGAAGAAGTGAAGGAACCATGCACCCGAGGGCCAAAAGGCCATCATCGAAGAGGTATGTAATTTGTTGCATGAGGATTCATTCAAGAGGTATAGTACCCAAACTAGTTAGCGAATGTGGTGTCAGTAAAAAGCCGAATGAAAAATGGAGAATGTCCACCGATTTTATAGATCTTAAAAAAGCATGCCCAAAAGATAATTATCCTTTGCCCAATATAGATCAATTAGTAGACTCCATAACTGAATATGAACTATATAGCTTCATTGATGCATCTATAGGATACCATCAGATCAAGATATTTGTACTCGATGAGGAAAAGATGAGCTTTGCCACTCACGAGGACATCTGTTGTTATAAAGTCATGCCATTCGACCTCAAGAATGTTAGAGCCATGTATTAGAGGCTAGTCAACCACACAATGGATCTACGAAAAGCCTTTAAAATCTTTAATTAGTATAACATCAAGCTTAATTTAGAAAATTACACTTTTTAGGGTATGAACTGATAAGTTTCTTGGTTTCATGATTTTTCAGAGAGACATAACAGCTAACCCAGAAGAAATCCAATCAATCCTTGATATGAAGCCACCCATAATGATTAATGAGGTCTAAAAGCTTAATAGGAGGATTACAGTGCTAGGCATATTCATGTCATCCTCAGTTCAGCATTGCTTGCCTATCTACAAGACATTAAGGATCTCAAAAAGTTCACCTGGAATAAGAAATTTCATAGAGCCTTTGAAGAGTTAAAAACTTTCGTTGGATCCACTTCACTGCTCAGTCACTCTTAACAAGATGAGCCCCTTTTCGTGTGCTTAATAGCAATAAAAGAAACGGTGGCTTCGATGCTAATCAAAGAAAAAGAAGGAAAGCAAAAATCAATGTACTACGTCAGTAAATTCTTAAAGGTGCCAAGCTAAATTACTCGTCAATCAAAAATTTGGCATACACATTTATCAGCTCAACCCTTAAGTTGAGATATTACTTCCAAGCTCACATTATCATTGTTTGAATAGACCAGCCCTTACAAAAGATCCTATAAAAAGCAAAAACATTAGAATGAATAGCAAAATGGGTAGTCCAGTTACATGAGTTTCATATCAAATTTAAGCTATGACAAGCAATGAAGGCTCAAGTTTTAGTAAATCTTATAGTTGAGTTGTCAGGGCCTGAATTGAAGCTCGAGCAAATTATCAAATAGGAAGAATGAAAGCTATACATGGATGGAGCCTTAAATGCAAAAGGTTAACAAAATCACTACCAGATATGCTATCAGGCTAAAGTTTCGAGCCATCAATAACATAGCAGAATATGAGGCCTTGATTACTAAGCTACAGTTAGCACAAAAAGTTTGAGCTTAAAGCATCTTTATACATAGTGACTCGCATTTGGTAGTTCAACAAGTCCTCGGATAGTACACCATCAAAGATCCTACTATGTTCATATATGCCAAACACGTCAAACATCTTTTGGAAAACATAGAGATGAAAGGAGAGAGTTGGAAGTTAAAACATATCTCTAGAGATGACAATGAAGAAGCAAATTTCTTAGCAAAACTAGTTATCTATTCTTAAGCAACCTTTCCTGAAGGAGTTTTGCTAGATGAACGACTATAGGGTAATACCTCTAGATGATGAATATAGATGTCGTAGTTGAGAAAAATAACTAGATTAACCCCCTCATGAGATATTTAAAGTATGGATAACCCCCTACCAATTCAAAAAAAGCTCAGTAAGGCCATTGATTATTCTGAGGAAGATGGGATCTTATATAAATGGTGGTATAACTAGCCTTGGCTCTAGTGTGTTTCTCTAAAAGACGTGGATTATATACTCAGAGAAATTCATGAAAGAATTTGTGGAGCTCATGAGACAACTAGCACTTTGGCTCAAAAGTAGTCTTATCAAGGTATTCTTCTGGCCTACCATGTTCAAAGATACCAAAGAGCTTGTACAAAAGTGTGACACTTGCTAAAAGCACGCGATGATCCTTAGGCAACCAACAGCCAAATAATAACCTATAGGCTCAGCATGACCTTTCTCTTAATAAGGTGTCGAAATTCTCAGCTTCTTCCATAAGCATCAAGCCAAAAGAATTTTATAACGATGACCATAAATCACTTCTCCAAATGGCCCAAAGAAAAGGCCCTAGTGATTATCACTTCAGTAAAGATACTAGACTTTTTCAAATAAATCTGATTTATAAGTTCGGTATCCCACACATCCTTATTACTAAAATGACAAATAGTTTAATAGCAATCAGTTCAGATCCTATTGTGCGGATTTAGCCAATAACCTTCGATTCACTTTTGTTGCTCATTTATAAATAAATGGGATAATTGAGGTAACAAACACGATAATCTTATAGGGGATTAAGAAAAGGTTGGATGATGCATGAGGTACCTAGACAGATTTATCTCAACCACATGTTATGGGCCTTTCGGATGACCCAAAGGATAATAATGGGCCAAGCCCCTTTTTCCTTAGTATATGGAACAAAACCAATAATCCTTGTAGAAATTAGTCTTCCCTCATGTCGAGCCCTTCATCATAACCCCAAACGAAATGAGGAGGAACTCTACCTTAACTTAGACCTCCTAACGGAAAAATAAGAAGAGGCTGCCATTCGAACCATTGTATAACAATAAAGAATGGCTCAGTTTCACAAAAGAAGAGTAAAAAATTAAGTCGTTAAAGAAGGCGATCTAGTGCTTAGAAGAACTAACAAAACCCAAGGAGGTCAAAGTAGGTAAACTCAGTTCAAATTGTGAAGGACAATATAGAGTACTCAAAACAATAGGGCCTATAACATATAAGCTATAGACTATAGAAGGGAAATCCTTGCCTCGCACCTGGAAAATGGAAACACTTAAGAAATATTTTATATAACCAACCTTTGTTGCCTCTCTTCTGTAACCATAAATGTCCTCTGCCAATAAAAAAACCTCCCATGGACATAGATAAATTGTCGAACCATATAAACCTTTATGTCTTATATGATTGATTCTTTGATTTTTTTAAAAGTAATGCTCTAAAAAATTATTAAGCTAATTAAACTCATACATCATGTAAAGGCCTTAGCCAAAGAATTAATAAAAGAATGTACTGAATTATTAACCTCGTATATCACTAAAAAGTTGAAAAATGTACAGAGCTAATTAACCTTGTACATCTTGAAAAGGATCAGTCTAACTTGCGCAGTACTATTGTGACACATACCAAGTTATTCACTTCCTTGCATATACCAAGCTCATTACACTTAAACATCATAAGAAGATAAAATAAACCTAAGGCTTATAAATGACTAAACTAAGTTCTTCAATACTGCAGTTATTTTATTTCTCATTTTCTTACTAATAAAAAAAATTTCTTAAGTGTTTTTGCTTAGTTCTATATTTAACTTGTCATACAAGGCCAAACAATTGTCAAAGATAGTCCTCACACATTATGCATAAAGATCAAAACAATAAAGTTTTCATTAAACTAAAATATTTTACAAAGAGGCAAAAAATTACATTAAGGGATCCTATCTCTACTCTTCTTCCTAATCCACTTTCTCCTCCTCCTCTTCATCACCAGGAAGGATGTCACCAATATAGTCAAAATTGATGTCTGAGTGAGCCTTAGTCAGCTCACACCTTATCTTGGCATTATAAGCAAAGTAGACAATAGACATCCCCTTGGTAACTGATGCTCGAGCTATGGCTTCCTTCTCTTACCAACTCTCAATCTCTTACTTTAGCTCGACATTCTTCTTTGACATCCCTTTTAATTCAAAGGCCTTCTTGGAAAGTTTAACCTAAATGTTATACATCTTAGCCATTTTTGCCTTAATAGCCTTCAGCTTCTCTCATATATGATTCAACAAGGCCACCCCCTCGGTCACTTGCTTGAGGGTTTCTTGATAATCCTTTGACAAAGTAGTGAAATCATCCCAAGCTTTCATCAACTAGTTCTCTAGCTTAGAGATGTTATTTGTTTCCTTCTCTAATGCTTTAAGTCAACGGCTCAAAGTCATCTTAACTATTGTCATCTGAAGTAACAAAATAACTTACTACATTTCCCAAAATAAGTTGAAAATTCATAAGTCTGCTTTCCTTGAAATTCAACATCTTAACAGGGTTTACCAATTACATGTCTATTAGATGTTCAAATTTTTGCTTGTCTTTAGGAAAGAGATAGATTTTTTTTTCTAATATCTTGCTAACCATTTGATGGCTCAATAAACATGGCTTATATTTAGATTTTAAAAATCCATAAGAATAAAGACACTGACTTAGGTTTCAAGGAAGCATGAATAACTCTTCATCCAAGTCAATTTTTACTGATTCAACTTATACCTTCTTTGAAGATGACACCTTGGTCGTTACTACCTCGCTCGAAATCTCAAAAATAGGTGAAAAAGGAAGAGGAAGAGAAGAAGCCTCATGTGTAACGACCGTATTCATATTTGCTCTTATACCAGTTTTTTTTTCCATAATCCGTAATGCTACAATCAGTACCTATCAGAGCACTCAACATCCGGGATTTGCCCGTCAGCCCCGCGATGTCATACACACCGGGATTTGCATGTCTGCCCCGCATATGCTTGAGCCCTCTATGATACCAAAACTGTAACATCTAAATTCATTTGTCAAACTAATAACTGTGACATCCATTATTCTCATTTGTAAATTAGCTTTGATACCACAAATTGTAACGTCACAACGTGGCTACAGTTGGTACCTATCAGAGCACTCAACATCTGGGATTTGCCCATCAGCCCCACAATGTCGTACACACCGGGATTTGCATGTTCGCCCCGCGTGTGCTTGAATCCACTGATACCACCAACTGTAACTATCGTCTTCAGTTGCAAATCATGGCATTTCATGTTCAGAAATGCATACACATTAAGGTTTATTCATCATACATATATAATCTCATATGTATTTAATGTACACATGTGTTAACTAATGTCAGGA